>WNLN01000097.1:0-95571 GCA_021347865.1 Sarocladiaceae sp. CBMAI 1973 | reverse complement strand
AGTGAGTGAAATAGCAAGTGAAACAGCAAGTGAAATAGCAAGTGAAATAGCAAGTGAAATAGCAAGTGAAATAGCAAGTGAAATAGCAAGTGAAATAGCAAGTGAAATAGCAAGTGAAATAGCAAGTGAAATAGCAAGTGAAATAGCAAGTGAAATAGCAAGTGAAATAGCAAGTGAAATAGCAAGTAAGATAGTTAGTAGAATAGTAATACTTCTTTAGCTTTCCAAGTAAATATAACCAGGACTACGGCACGGACCGACGCAACATTGAGGCTGTCGGCCCAGAAAATTGCGACTCGTCATATTCACTAGCAATATCATGTTGGCCAACAACATTGAAGGCCAGGGGTCATTTGCAGCCTTACCATGAAACGGAGGAGAGTCGTTCATTCACGTCTTGCAGCTAGGGAGAAGTTCTCTTTACCAGATGACTAGTGTTAAAGGGTTGCCTGCGGGCTGATGGTGTTTTTGTTCTTGTTCTTATATACCACATGCCTGCCCTTTAATCTACCTTGCCGTCCACCGTCCCTCGGATATTACTAACCACATCTCCTTCTGAATAATATCTGGATAACAACAATATTGTTTGCGATTCCGAACGAAACCTCCATATCAGAGTCTTTACGTCATTCAACTCTTCACCCCATCGACAGCCGCGTTGTCCAAATATCGAGCCGCCCTCAACCCTGGGCATGCGCAATCTCAACACAAATGTCACCTGCCGCACTTCCACTATCTCACTACACAGTGGCATGGATCTGTCCTAAACCCATCGAGCAGGCCGCCGCGAGGGCCATGCTTGACCATGTGCATCAGATGGCACCGCACACAACCGATGACTCCTTCGATCCTAATGCGTACACTCTCGGCAGCGTTGACGGCAACCATGGAACACACCATGTTGTCATAGCTGGCCTCAGTCATGGTGTCACAGGCACCCATCCAGCGGCAGCTACTGGCATAAGTCTCAAACATCATTTCCCTAATGTTAAAATTGCCCTGGTTGTCGGGGTTGGTGGAGGTATCCCGGCTAGAGGGCGTGACGTGAGGCTAGGCGACATCGTCGTGGGCAACGAAGTCATTGATTACGGAAGTCAAGTACTACTTGATGGCGATCAGGTCCTCAGAAGAGGCGACAAACTCAGGCCATCCGAGATCCTTCTCAAAGTCATCGCACGAATTGAGGCTAGCCAGAAGAGCAGTGGAAGTAGGGTACTCGCAATCTTGCAACAGAGGACGGCTGGAATACCTGCTCTACTTCATCCACAACTTGAAGACAAGTTGTTTCCCATGGCCTCCGGTCACGTTCGTCTCAGTGGTGCTCTGGAGAGCTATAATCCCGACGAAATCAATGACCCTTGCCGAAATTGTGACAACGAGAAGCTCTTGCCACGCAAGCCACGCCTAGTCAGTGGACCCGCGATACATATCGGGAAAATCGCTTCGGGAGACACATTGTTTCGGAGTGGCAGGATTAGGGAGAGCCTTGGACGGGAGGACCTTGGTGTTCTGTGCTTTGAAATGGAGGCTCTTGGTCTTACCCGACAGCCTTTGGAGTGTCTCCCGATTCGTGATGTTTCGGACTATGCAGATTCGCATAAGAATGATGACTGGCAGGGGTATGCTGCTGCTACTGCCGCTGCATATGCACGTGAACTTCTGGAGGAGATCCAGCCTCCACCAATTACGAGAGGGGGCGGTCAGTCAACTTTCACAGGCGAAGGTGAGTTAAATCGAATTCGCTAGTTGGTTAATATACAGTCGCCACAAAAGCTGACTCAGGTGTGATCGTGTTTTAGCCAAGACTGATGCCATCGCAGAGGCCGAGAACGTGAAGAGAAAACGTAAAAGGGAGATGATGGAGTCTCTCAACTTCACACAACGGTCCTTCCGACGATATGCAATCTCAGATCATGTCCCCAGTACATGCAGATGGCTACTGGGACTACCTCAATATCTTGATTGGCTAGACGATTCAAAACTGGACCATCACCACGGAATGCTTTGGATTAAAGGCAACCCTGGGTCCGGCAAGTTTACCTTGATGAAGTTCGCCTTCGACGAGCACAAGGCGAGGTTGACTGCAGATCGAGGGCAACACTCAGAAATAACTCTTATATCGTTCTTCTTCAATGCACGTGGTGGAGACTTGGAACACAATGTGACGGGCATGTATCGTTCGCTGCTCTTGGATATTTTCAGCGCACATCGTCAATTAGAGGAGCTTATCCTGGATCCCGATCAAGTCCATGCGATTCTATCCGAAACCTTGGCCTGCCAATCCTTCAAAAGCTCCTTGCATCGGCCATTCACCGCATTGTTAAGGAGAGCCGGCTGGTCTGTTACATTGACGCCCTTGATGAGTGCGATCGCCAAGACATCAAGTCGTTCATGGTTCTCTTCCAGGACATTGCTAGAAGTGCCGTAGGAAAAAGTGGGCGATTCAGAGCATGTTGTTCAAGTCGTCGTCCTCCTACTCCCCCTCCTTCAGCGTAGCCTCCTTCAGCCGAGCTGCCTTAGCAGCAAGTTTGTCCTTGTAGTGTTTGCGAATCTTACGCAAGAACTCGCAAGCAAGGCTGTCGACCATGTCTGAGTCCTGGAGAATGTGTTGCGCTTGGTCAATATATGCCGAAGCAAATGAATGCCATGTAAGAGCGCCACGTCGAGTGTTGCTGTAGGGACGCGGGTAGTACGCATCATTGTTTTTGTGTGCCTGAAATGCTTGCTCAACTCCCTCTTCGTTCAGCCTTATGGATCTGCACTGGTTGAAGTCGAGCAGATAGAGCTCAGTCTTGCGGTATCGGTAATCGAGCAACCTGTCCCATTCATCTAATCCGGGAGACGTGACCTGATCCATATTGCTTTGCTTCTTCTCCAAATCCTCCATGCGCATAACCTTGCGCTGTGGTGTGCTGCCAAGCACGAACTCGACATCACGAGCGTCTGTCTGGGCAACATAATGAAGCACCGCAAGTGTCTGTCCCATTGTGAAGGCCATAGCTTCTATGTCAAGTTGGAGTGACTCCATATCGTTGAGGTAGAGCTTGAAGTTTTGGAGGGTGAAGAACCTCCAAGGTCGATCTCGATCTTGTCCAAGATAGACACGAGCAAGGCAATGATTGTTGTTTGGATCTGCTCGAACAGTGTCCTGGAGTTGGAGTGGACAGAATAAGTTGATCAGGTGCTCCTGAATTGGTTCTGGGAGAGGCATGATGCGGTCGCTGATGAGAAGGGGCATCGGCAGGTTCACCTTTTCACTAGCAAGCTTCTCAAGCTCTGGATGTTCTTTAAAGAAATCGGCGGCTTCTTTACCATTCTTGTAGTCATAGACTTGAGGCAGCTTGAGATTGGCAACTGGGTATCGCTCCAGGCTACTCAAGATCTCTAAGTGCTGCTTTGCCTCCATATAAAGGTCGCCTTTAGGCAGCTGGGTCTTCTGGATCTTGATCGCGATTGGGCGCCCAAGGGGCGTGAAAACGACACCGCAGGTGCCAGCTCCGATTGGTATGAAGTCGCTGGTAGAACCCTGGGACTGGTGCTGCGTCTGCGTCTGGGCGTGGTTGTTCTTCTGAGTAGCGACAGAGTTTGTTCGAACAATCGCATTCATAGTGAGGTAGTCCGAAAGCTCCCGCTCTTCCTGGGAGAGATCACGTTTCATGCCCTGATCGTTATAGGCTGGAGGGATGTCATCGAATAAATCATCGGTATCGATGATCACGAATTGAAGGTTGGACCCGACTGAAATCACGGACTCTGAGGTTCTCGCGAGGAGGCGACGCGACGCCATGTTCGATAACGTCTGGTGTCGTGTGATGTGGATGTCTGAAAGTTTTCGATGGTCTTCGATGGTATTTGATGATTTCCCGGTGTGGATAAAAGCTGATGAAGAAGTGGAAGAAGTGGAAGGAGAGGACGTGGAGGACCGGTCAGGTCATACATGTGTCGAGAGGTGTCGACAGATTCGGAGATCCAATGGTTGAGTCACAACAATACTGTCCAGTCCTACCTGAAAAACGAAACAAGTACTAAATTCAAGGTTAGCTTGGGCTATGTTATCTACCTAGATGAAAACCAATTATGTATTTTTCCGAATACGGATCAGACGTAGAAGGCTGAAGCATAATTAAGGCTAACAACGTCAGAGAAAATAAGACATAACCTTTGAATTGTGTTGGGGCAATGCATATATGCTAGAAAGATCGCCCATTGAAATCAATCTTATTTTTTACCAATGCAAAACGCAGTCTTAATAATAAGCTGAGGTGGTGCATCGCCACAGGGGGTGTCGTTGGCCTCTATGACTGTTTTATACACTTTGAATACCTTTTGACAAACAACAGACTAACAGATGTAAGTGCCCTTTCGCGAGGGAGATAAGCGTTAAGATTGAATTAACAATGACGAGCACCTGTGATACAGAGACATTCATTGCCACAAAACTACAACGTGGACGGTCCGCGAAAGGATCATAATGATCAGCAAGATAGTTAGTCAGACTCTCACTCAGTTGGTCAGGCCGTCCCGGGATGACATGCCAACGATCGCTAGATTACTGACGCCTGCGGCCAATACGTGGTGTCGAAGGCCACACGCTTTGCGAGACGTATGTGATTCACACCGAAGCACCTGAGTCATACTCTGATGCCTCCAGGGTCGCCCAATCTGTTGGCATAACTTTGTATGAATTGGGTTAGATAAAATGATCCTTCAAACCTTCAACCTTGAACTGGCATGAATGCGCCACTCCTTGTCCACACGCAAATTAGAGCTGCACCCTGGACCTGGGATGAAGATCAGGCTAAAATAAAAGTGGCCCTACTTGACTTCCCACTGTTAGTATCTACCTTATTCAATTTGGTGGCGAGAGGCGTAGCTAATAAGGCTTCATAAGAAAGCTTGGGTAGGATTATGCAGACTGCAGGATCCTGCCTGCAGGATCGTCACTCCTATTATACTATCGGCAAAGGATTATCAAGACCTAGATAGTATTCCTATGACATAGGGGGCTGTTGCATGCCAGCATGGGAAGATGCGTTCGAAACATACTCTAGTCTTTAGGACACGGCATTCACTTGGTACCGAGCTGCAAGGAATAGTCTAGGATTTGCAGTCGGGCGCATGCCTGATACAGACTGTACATTGACTGATGTATCCCTCCCTGACGTGCCACAAGAGGATTCCCGGATGGAAAGGTATGACGCTCTCACGATGGCCATTCAGTCTTCGCGTCTAGTTCTAAGCCAATATGCGACGTCATAATTTTGTTGAAGGCTTTAATGACTTCTGGTCAGAGAAGCGATGCCTTTTTAATATAAAAGAGACAACTTGCGTCGCTTTCAAAGGAGAATGTTCCTAATCCAAACAACATCTCTCCCACATCTCTCTTATTCTTATACTTAGTACCTCGCACAAATCATTTCAACAAGTCAACTCCTCAAAATGCAGACTAAGACTCTTGCTTTGCTTGCGGCTCTTATGCCCGCCGCTCTGGCTGATTTCAAGGTCTTTTGCGGTCAGCGTTGTGTTGTCGCCGACGCTGGTGGCTGTGGTCCTAGTTGTATCTTTATGAACAATCCTGCCTCTTGTGAGGACGTGGAAAATTCTGTCAACTTCCACACGCAGGACGATGTGTCTAAGTGCGATGGTGTCCGCTGTGAGGGATGCGATGATGGTATCCCCCCCCGCGATTGGTTCATCACGGAGCTAGAGATCAACGACAGAGGGCAATGCACTCCTTCTCACCAACAATTTGACGGAATAGAGAACCGTCACTTTAGTAAGATGTTAAGTTTTGCTGTAGTGCGGGACAGTATTAGCTAACGTGTGTATTTTGCAGCTCTCTACAATGACGGCACTAATGTTAATATGTTGGACCTTGATGGCAACAATGTTGGCACCTGCCAGGTCAACAGTGATCCCCAGGTCGTTGACTGTGTCAACCCAGTCGGAAACAGCGGCTTGATCAACCAATTTGACTGTGAGTCTGGACTCATAATTCCTACTGAGCATTGACTAACAACTTCATTACAGGCTTCTCTGATCTGTACTACATCGACTCGCCTAACTAAGAGTCTGCTATGCTCTTTTGCGCTTCGACAAACCAGCCGATGGTGTTTATTCGCAGTTTGCCCTTTCTATAGTGAACAATCAGCCCGGAATATAATCACCAGTCTTGCTACTTTCTTAATTGCTGTTATCCTTGTAATACCTAGAACCTCCAAAGGTGTGGCATAGTTACTTTGACTCGATTCAACAGAAACTATACAGGGTCCGGGTTCGAGTACTCCAGCTGTCTGGCGTCTCTCAGGATTTGCCTGATGAAATCAACTACTTTCACACCAAGCTCCATTCTCACGTAATGTGTCAATGCATACACTAGGTGCGCAATCACATCCCCATTTTCCGCTTCCTCGAAGATCAGACACTAGACTTGTTGCATGATCATTTCGATACTTCTAGCTAACTTAACTCCTGCTTTTTGCGGGTGCTGAGTTCAATCCCTCCATGGGAAATGGCACCGCGTTTATGCAAGCGTCTAGCAACAACCTCTGCTGCGCTGGCTCCTGATGCGATGTCTAGACTCGAAAGTACTCTAGCACTCCTTTTCTCTCACCAGTGTACGGGGAGTCGTTCTCAAAGAGTGGCATAGACGTTGTGGCAATCCCCCTTACATACTGAAAGATCAGAAGTTGTGATATGCTGACTTCTCTGCAACGATTGTTTCGTTGCTCGGCTTATGAGTACTCGGCCCCCCGCCAATGCCGCTGGAGGCCGGTGTGCCGGTGGCGGGTTCCGTCGGCTCAAAGCGGGCGTTACCCCAGATTCGCACCACTTGACATCCTCCTCCATTGTTCCCATCTCTTCACCTCACCTTAACAAGTCGCCTTCTTCGTTCGAATTGATCACTTCATCAATTCACGTTTCAGAGGACGACCGATTTCACTCTTCAGACCACAGCCATGAGATCCAACTCATTACGGTGCCTGGCACTCCGCCGAGCTGCCCCATCCACGCCCCGCGCCCTCCGCACTCCACTCCAAGTCCGTGCCGGCAGCAGCGTTTCGCAACGACCAAATTCCGACTTTGTATCGTTTCCCGGTGCTCTAAAGAGTGCTTTCACGACCGAACTTTCATTCGAGACACCAGAGACATATACTGCCCTTCCCACATACCGCGTTGTCGACCAACATGGCGTGGTTGTCGATTCGTCGTTCCAGCCCGACATTTCGGACGAGCAGGTGATAAAGTTGTACACGGACATGCTGTATATCTCGATCCTGGATATGATCATGTTTGAGGCACAAAGGCAGGGCAGAGTCAGCTTTTACATGGTCAGTGCTGGTGAGGAAGCTGTGGCTGTGGGCAGCTCGAGTGTACTGGAAAGGGACGACGTGATGTTCTGCCAGTACAGAGAGCAGGGTGTATTCCGCGAGAGAGGGTGGGAGACAAAGAAGTTCATGGATCAGTTGTTTGCGAACAAGTTTGATCATGGCAAAGGAAGAAACATGCCAATTCACTACGGAGACAAGGACCTTCACATTGTGAGTATCCCCACACACATTTGGCACGCTTTTGTGCACAGTTCACTGACTGTAGTTGTAGCATACCATCTCGTCACCGCTTGCGACGCAATTGCCACAAGCCTCCGGAGCTGCTTACGCTTTGAAGATGCAGAAGTTGAGAGATCCCGACGCGAAGGCCAGAGTCGTGGTAGCATATTTCGGCGAAGGCTCGGCTAGTGAGGGTGACTTCCACGCTGCGCTCAACTTCGCTGCGACAAGATCATGCCCCGTCATCTTCATCTGCCGCAACAACGGTTACGCTATCTCTACGCCTACACTAGACCAGTATCGTGGTGACGGCATTGCCAGCCGCGGTATTGGATACGGCATCGACTCGATTCGTGTGGATGGCAACGATATCTGGGCAGTGCGCGAGGCGACCAAGAGGGCACGTGAGCTAGCATTGACGGATGGTGGCAAGCCAGTCCTGATCGAGTGCATGACCTACCGAGTCGCCCACCACAGCACATCAGACGACTCCTTCGCCTACCGCGCCCGTGTCGAGGTCGAAGACTGGAAACGCCGCGACAGTCCTCTGATTCGCCTTCGCAAGTGGATGGAAGCCAAGGGATGCTGGGACGAGACCAAGGAGAAGGAGGCACGTGACCGATTCAGGAAGGAGGTCATGAAGGGAATTACACAGGGTGAGAGTGAGAAGAAGCCGGCGATGAGGACGATGTTTGAGGATATGTATGAGGACTTGACGCCGGAGTTGAGGGCGCAGATGAAGGAGTTGAGGGAGGTTATTGAGAGGTATCCGGAGGAGTATGATTTGAGTGAGTTCGAGGGAGGCATGGAGACTCTTAAGGAGTGATTGGGATGGGTTTGAGGTTAGAAAATAGACCCGATGACGGCGCCGTCACGATGACACGGAAATGGAACTACTATGATTTTACCACGTTGACGTTGTTAAGCATAATTGAGAATGGTGTCCGTGGAGCCTGGTGTTGTTGTGAGACGGCCGGAAGCAGCGCGTTAATGGACTGTGGGTTCTGGCGGCCGCTAAAAGGAAAGCATGACGCAGTGAGACCGAAAGGGTGCGATACCGGCGAATTGCGCGATTGAATGTTGGGGCAACGCAGTGATTGAAGTGACAAGACACGCTCTGTAGAACATGGAAAAGGAATCCAGAATACTGCAGGGAGATCTGCGTAATGTCTGGACTATAGATAGCCTCTCAAAAAAATTACGAGAAGTTGTGGACGAGCACAGCAGCTGCACGTCAGGAGATGAGCGCATGCAGCCAGCCGACAGTCGAGTAATGAATGGATGCACGTCGAAGTAGCGAGCCACTTTAATCCTGCCCAGGGCCATTTCAGCGTGTCTGGCGAGGGACCCTTATCCACATCCCTCGACCCTGTGTGCGGCTGCATTGGTGCGATATCAGCACAGCTCCAGCGTCGGGTTCCAGCTCAGTCATCAACCAACAGGAGCCGTGCCATTCCATCCATCTGTAACACCTTTCCCATTTCTGCCTCGACCTCATTCCCTCCAACAACCACCGTCGACGACCGACATTGCTTGCTTGCATTTCCCGATCCATCTCGTGGCTTCGTCCTTCCGCTCGCCACATAGCACAGCGACCGCTCACGACGACGATAACGATAGCTAGCGGGAACCCCTGCTGGACGCACCCAGCCGCCGCACCCCGCCCATCGTCACCGCCCGCACTGCCGCCCAACGCACACCATCTGCTACGGCTGCGATACGACATCATCCCATAAGGAACACACACAATTTACGACTCGACACGCCCACGCAACTCCTTCACCATTTTATTCCCCCAACAACTGCCCTCCTGATGGCGTAGTCCGGGCATGGCAGACCCAAGATCGGTAGCTGATAACGAAGCCCGACTTCCACCGGCGTCGACGACAGCACGACCATCACGATCACGACATCGGCATCGATCAGCGACCACGGCGTCTCCCGATTCCTCGACGACCACGGACCTTGCTGGTCCTCAGCGGTGAGTCGATATTTTTACTTACGGAGACGAATATCAAGTTCATTGTAGCGGTGGTATTGTTGCTGTTGCTGCCTGCTGCAGGAATACCTGCAGTCGTTCCTACCCTCTGAATATCTTGCCTGCCTTACGCACCACCTTCCTTCCCAAGGCTCTGGTCTGCCTTGCACCTTCCACCTTTCTCACACGCTTCTCTGTCCTGCCTGCTTGTGCTCGACCTGCACCATCTCCAGCTATACCATCTTCGCTATTGTCTGCCGACAACCCACTGCAATCATACTGCTGCCAGCTCGTTCACTCGTCTACGTCGTCCCGCTGCTGTCGGCTGCCGTCCGTCACCCACAGCTGCCCACCTTGCTCTGATCTTGTCAACACACCGTTTCTCGACGCAGTGACACGGCCCTTGCTCGCACGCCTTTTCGATGTCAACTTCACCGTGAGGTAGAGCCTTCAACCACCCGAAACACTCGGTGCACTGGCCACCATCACCACCTACCTTCCCTTCTTCACCACGGCAGCGGCTCAAGGTTTACCTTCCCCGAATCGATCAGACCTTACAACAAAACATTCGGTGGTGTCAACACTCTACGAAACACGACCGACCGTCTCAAAACACAACTTCGTCGTTCTTTGAAGGGCGTTTTGAAGGTCCCAAACGGTGCAGAGCCTCGCACGGCAGCAGTAGAGCAAGACGACCACGGCAGACTTTCTTCACGATCTTTTCCCCAGCCCATATTGCTAATGATTTCTTCGTTCTCGTCATCATCCCTCCTTCAAATCCCCCATGAATCACAAACTTGATATTCGTCTCCAGTACCACTTGGATTTCCTGTACTCATGTCTCCCAGAATCACCAGATCCTCAGCTCGTCAAGCTGCGAGCCATCCCGCTCAGCCAGCTGCTGAGCCCACGGCGAGCAACACGAAGCCCGGCAACACAGCCAACAGCGAGCAGTCTTCACTGCAGGCCTCCGACTTTACGCCCGGTCTCAAGAGGAAGGCCTCTGTGAACGAGAGGCCCCCTCTTCGACGTCAGCGAAGGATCAAGCCACGAAGAAGCAAAAACGGCAGAAGCTTACTGAGCCAGCTGCCACTTCACCAGCGAACTCGAAGCCCGTCCCCGCCAAGGTTCGACAAGCAGGTCGAAAGTCGTCAGCTGCGATGGAGAACCAAGAGTAAGTCATGCAGAGTCTCAGCAGGATCTCGTCGCACTGCATATGCTGTTGGTGGCACAATGACTGACCCCACTATCCAGAGGGCTTCCGGGCTCGACCAACACAAACGAGAGCACCGCTCACTCCGCTTCTTCTAGTAGAAAGTCAAGTCGGAGCAAGCGTGCAACGACAAACAATGCTTCTGGTATGTAAAACCCTTATCTGCATACACCATGATTACCACGCTATGGGCCCTTGCTGATGTGGTGCCTTGCAGAAGCCGGCTCGTCATCCTCACTTCGACGCTCGAAACGATCTAGCATGAACTCGAACGATCAAGACACAGCCATGACGGGCATGGATGAAAGAAGAGATCCTGGTCCCCCGCCACCTCCACCTATCAACAACCCTGTCGATCAAGATAGTGACGACGACAGTGAAGATGCAGGTAGAGAGCTCGGGGACAGGCCATTTGACGAAGATGACGACGAGGATGATGAGGACGACGATCCCTTTGGCGGTTTCGGAGGTCCAGGCGGGCCCATGGCTGGCATTTCACACACTCTGAGAGCTCTTTCGGGCATGATGTCTGGGATTTCTACCCGACTGAGAGAGCTTCTCAACAGCCTGCGCCAAGATGACCTGTCCGTGCAACTGATAGCTCTTCAGGAGCTGTCAGAGCTACTCCTGGTCTCGAATGAGGACAATTTGTCAGGACATTTCTCGCCAGACGCTTTCGTCAAGGAGCTTGTTCAGCTTATGAACAAGGAAGAAAGCCCCGAGGTCATGCTTCTCGCCTGTCGTTGCTTGGCCAATCTCATGGAAGCTCTGCCGGCTAGCGTCGCGAACGTCGTCTACGGAAACGCCGTTCCAGTGCTCTGCCAGAAGCTCCTGGAGATTTCATTCATCGATCTTGCCGAACAGGCGTTGAGCACGCTCGAGAAGATCTCCTTGGAATACCCTGGGAGCATCGTTCGTGAGGGTGGTCTCACCGCATGCCTGTCCTATCTCGACTTCTTCGCCACAAGCACTCAGAGGACAGCCGTCACCACTGCCGCAAATTGCTGCCGGAACATACCCGAAGACTCTTTCCCGGTTGTCCGTGATGTGATGCCGACCCTTCTCAATGTTCTCAATAGCAATGACCAAAGGGTCGTGGAACAAGCCGCACTCTGCGTCTCTGGCATTGTCGAAAGCTTCAAGTACCACCCGTCCAAACTCGAAGAACTTGTCAGCGTGGACTTGCTGCGTGCCGTCTTGCGTCTGCTGGTCCCTGGTACGACCAACTTGATCAGCTCTAGCATTCACACACAGTTTCTCCGTGTTCTGGCTTTCAGTGCCCGTGCCAGTCCGCGACTGTCGACCGAGCTCTTCAAGCTCAACATCGTGGAGACTCTCTACCAGATCCTCACAGGTGTATCACCGCCATCAGGCACTGAAGATGTTGCATCCAAGCTTGACAGTGTCATCGTCATGCAAGCACTGATCCACCGTCCTCGAGAGCAGATTATTGAGACACTTAACGTTGTGTGCGAATTGCTACCTAGCCTTCCCCAGGATGCCGACCCAGCCTTCGCTGACTTCGTGGAGCTTCACGGCGATGCAGATCTTATGGCCGTGCACGCTTCAGGACGGGGTCGGAGAACTCAGAACGATGAACGCATCGAGCTGCTGAAGGGATGCAAGGAAGAAGTTCGCCGCTTTGCGCTCATCATCTTCCCAACCTTGACTGATGCCTTCTCCAGCACCGTCAACCTGACTGTTCGCCAGAAGGTTCTGACGGCTCAATTGAAGATGCTCTCGAATCTCGATGAGAAGATTCTATCTGAGGCACTCATCTCTGTTCCTTATGCCTCTTTCCTAGCCTCTATCTTGTCTCAGCAGGACCACCCGTCCTTGGTCATGCTGGGCCTTCAAGCCACCGAACTGCTTCTGCGACGACTCGATAATATCTACCGCTACCAGTTCTATCGGGAAGGCGTCATCAACGAAATCACCAAATTGGCGAACGCAGAGGAGCCGGCGACTACTACTCAAGCACACGATGACGAGGATGTCGAAGATGAAGACGACGATGATGACCGCGTTCACATCGAAGGTCAGTCAGGCGACGAGGACCACGATGAAGATAACTCACTTCATGATCGTGATGACGATGAGGACGAAGAAGTAAATGATATCCTTGATCGTGAACGTAGCATTGGTACCGATCAAGACCATGATGGGAACGACGAGGATGACCATGATGATGAAGACCACGAGCCAGCAATCCATCCCGAAGAGATGTCTCCGGTTAGTTCTCAGGGATCTACTATGTCCCTGGACGTTCCGGCACATCATATGTCAGCTCCTCGCTCAATACGGTCGCGAATTAAGAGCACCGCGCAGAAGTTCCTCGATACACATGATCAGGAGGGTCATGGAAAGGCGATGAAAGAGAAGGCGACTGCAATTCTCGACACTCTGACCTCGTTGGCCGGGGAGCTTGAGACTTGCTTCCTCAAGAATGATGCGACAAAGACGATTCCAGGCCAAGGAAAAGCCTTGTTCACGAAGCTCGCATCCTACTTCGACACTGACGTGCTTGAAAGCGTCACGAGTGCTGAGCTACTGGCTTCAGGACTTGTGAGGGTTCTGCTCGAGGTATTCAGCAACCCTAACGAGGCTCTTGCTCGCAGCGCGCAGTCAACCTTCCTTGAGGTGTTCATGGGATACACTGTAAAGTCGAAGCCAAAGACCGCCACAGCGGATTCGCCAAACACACCTTTCAGCGTCATGATTCACAAACTGCAAGATTTGCTCAGTAGGTCTGAGCATTTCGAGGTCATGACAGTTCACCAGAATGCATTCGATGGCAACAGGAGCAGTCCGGCGTCCATGCTGGGCAAGCAGATAAGGTTGCGACTCGTCGCTGACGAGGACTCTGACATTCCCCGATCGTACCGCAATATTATGGTTTCCATACACGCCATCGCCACTTTCAAGTCTCTAGATGACTATCTGCGTCCCAGAATCAGTCTCAGTGAGCGCCCTAGAGGTGCGAACAGGAGAGACGGCCTTTCACGCGCCCTGGCAGCCATGGCCGGCTCAACTGGAATGTCTCTTGGCAATCTTGCAGCAGCTCGAGCTGCAGAACGCATGGCTGAGCAGGCAGGCTATCGCTCAGGTCCGCCTCCTCCTCCTGCGGCGCCTACGCCATCCACTTCAAGACCCTCGCGCAGGTCAAAGAGTCGATCTGCACCTCAGCCCGAAACGCCTACCACATCAGAACAACCCGCGGGGTCTTCCCACGAGAAGGCTGTACTCAGGAGGTCATCCAGGCGCCATGGTTCTGCTGGAGCCGAGGCGCAACTTCCGTCGAGGCCCCCTCCGACTGAGGATGATGAGCCGCAGGACACACTTGAGTGCGCCGATGAGAAGCAGATGAGCGATGACGACGATGTTACTGCGGACACGAGTGCGCTAGATGCCATTGTCGGGGCTTTGGATGAAGACATGAAGGAGGAACCCGCCACTGACCCCTCCGCCGTAAACATGGAAGTTGCAACTGGGGGCAACGTTACTGCGCGGAAAGAAGACGGCACCAGAGTCCCTACACCAGGCGGCTCTGCAATGTCGAGCCGTACAAAGCTTCCTGTGCCAGGACAAGGCACGCCCACGCCCACCACGCCCTCGGGCCGGCCACAGTCGTACGCTTCGGCACTTCAAGCCGTGCCCAAGGACTGGCACATCGAGTTCAGTGTTGACTCGAAGGTTATCCCCAACGAAACAACCATTTACCGAGCTGTGCATTCTTCAGCTGCACAGGGCGAGGATCAGCTGATTCGAAGCATTTGGTCCAACACACATCCCATCAAGTTCAGACGTGTTCCTGGTCCCCCGCCGGCAGAGCCGCTCTCCTTCAACGCAACTCCCGATGCTGAGGCTGAGACTGAGAATGGAATCCCGCCATCACTCGCAAAGCATCCCTCGACAGCTGCAATCTTGCGTCTCCTCAACCTGTTGCACGAGCTCAACGCCAACACCGAAGATGTACTCATGGATAATCGAATCCATGCATTGGATGTTCACATCGAGCCACTGTCCCAATTCGTCAACACGAAGCTCACAGCGAAGCTCAACCGGCAGCTTGAAGAACCACTGATCGTTGCAAGCAATTGCTTGCCCAGCTGGTCAGAGGATTTGGCGCGGCTGTACCCGTTCCTTTTCCCGTTCGAAACGCGTCATCTATTCCTCCAGTCTACGTCATTCGGATATGCTCGTTCTATGGCAAGGTGGCAGAATGCGCAGACGGCGGACGACAATCGCCGCGATCGCAACAATGACCGTCCGTTCTTAGGACGTCTTCAGCGCCAGAAGGTCAGGATCTCGCGAACGAAGATTCTCGAATCAGCACTCAAGGTTATGGATCTGTACGGAGCATCGCAGAGCATCCTGGAAGTTGAGTACTTCGAAGAGGTCGGAACAGGTCTTGGCCCGACGCTCGAATTCTACTCAACTGTGTCCAAGGAGTTCTCGAAAAAGAAGCTCAAGCTCTGGCGCGAATTGGATTCTACTGGCTCGGACGAGTTTGTCAGTGGGCAAAACGGACTCTTCCCCCGTCCGCTGAGTGACGAGGAAGCCTCAGCCCCCAACGGACAGCGTATCCTGCACTTGTTCAAGATGCTGGGCAAATTCGTGGCACGCTCCATGCTTGACTCTCGCATTATCGATTTGCACTTCAGCCCCATCTTCTTCCGAATTGGGGAGACGGCCGCAGGAGGCATCAAACCGTCCCTAGGCGCAGTCAAGATCGTTGACCCAGGTTTGGCACGATCACTGAAGACAATCAAGAAGTTCGCCATGGCGAAGAAAGAGATCGACGAGGATCCGAGCCGCACCGCTGCGCAGAAGGTGACAGACACCGAGAACATCGTGATTGATAATGTTCGACTCGATGACCTGTGCCTGGACTTCACCCTCCCCGGACACCCCAATATTGAGTTGCAACCAAACGGCTCACATGAGCGAGTCACTATCGAGAACGTCGACGTCTACCTACAAAAGGTCATCGACATGACCTTGGGTGATGGTGTGCGCCGTCAAGTTGATGCCTTCCGCGCAGGCTTCTCTCAGGTCTTCCCATACTCGGCGCTGAGCGCCTTCACGCCGGAAGAGCTTGTCAACCTGTTTGGTCGTGTGGAAGAAGACTGGTCTATCGAGAGTGAGTGCTATCCGATTCGATCGTATGAACTTTGCTAACAAACACTTCAGCCCTTCTGGACTCGATCAAGGCTGATCACGGTTACAACATGGACAGCAATACCGTCAGGAACTTGCTGCAGACAATGAGCAGCTTTGAGCCGGCGCAACGCCGTGACTTCCTGCAATTCATTACTGGTAGCCCCAAGCTTCCCATCGGAGGTATGTTTGCCTATCTTGCGTCCTACATAACCGGTGCTAACACTTCACTGCAGGTTTCAAGAGCCTCACACCAATGTTCACTGTGGTGTGCAAGCCCAGCGAGCACCCGTACACATCGGACGACTATCTTCCCAGCGTCATGACATGTGTCAACTACCTCAAGCTGCCCAACTATACAACAGCTGAGGTCATGAAGAAGCAGCTTTCGACTGCTATGAAGGAGGGACAAGGTGCTTTCCACCTTTCGTAAGATTCGTCACGGCTTATAGAGCAGTGACCACAGCGTAGAACGCAGCGGATTTTACCCAGCGATGCAGGACGGCCAGGACGACCGCAAGAATTAAGATAGACGGTTTCACTTGTGTCACCATGAATGAGACGAATATCAGCAGAGAAAGGTTCATGATGGCGTCAAGGGGGTCAAGGCGCAGTGTTTATTCGCTTGTAGCAAAGCTTCAGACTTAACAAGACACGTTTCATTCAGCGGTCAAGATCAATTTTTAACTATTGTACGCTGACTGGATATTGCGACCTGGCATACATATCTCAAGCAGGTGAAGGCTGCAAATGCTAAGAATGACATGTAACGCCTGAGTCCACACAAAACGAAGGCCAGCATGCTTCATGCAATAATTGACTGGACGAATTCATCGCTCCAACATGACCATGCCTCTACTGTCTAATTAAATCGTAACGTCATATCTGAGCCAAGTTGTCTTTATGCGTCCTTCAGGTTCTCTATACTGTCGTCATCTTCCCTCAAAAGACTGTCCGGTAGCATCTGGCTCTTGCTCAACAATTGAGATGACGAGCCCAGCGGGACGAGGAAGTGAGATCCGACCGGTGACGGGGCACTGTAGTCCTGGAAGGTGAGTCCGGACGAGCTGCTGGGAAAGGGTGGGGGAGCGCCTTCGTCGTTGTGTTGCGAGTTGAACGGGGCTTTGGAGAGGGGAATAGGGGTATCGTCTGCTTGGGGTTGTTGGGAGGGTTTGATTGGTGATGGGGTTGAGCATTGGGAGGCTGTGGTTGCTTGAGAAGGGCGAATGATTGGTGCGGCTGATGGCTTCGCGGTTTGCAATGGCGTTTTGTGCAAGTTTCGTGGGGTGGCAGCCTGCGGCCGTGGGGTTGATGGTGGTTGTTCATAGTCCTCAGGTGTGGAGGGCACGAGGATTTGGTCTGATTGGAATTGCGTGGAGTGTGCAATATCGCTTTGAAGTTGGGCCTCGACTTCTTGGGACACTGTCATCCCTGGGCCGGAAGCTGTGCTGCCTTGGGTTCTAGTCGGGGCAGCATCGTTTTTCGCGATTGGGGTCTTGTCATTGTGCTGTGCCTGCGAGTCGTCTTGGGTCTCTTGTGAGTCAATGCCCTCGGGGAAGAGGGTTCGTGCGACGTTCCAAAGCATGCCTGAAGCGATTGATGGGGGCATGTAGCCACATCTCGTGATCTTCCGGCAGAGGATACCCTCTAGTGTGAGTTCAGCCTCGTCAAGCGGGTTGTTTAGTTCATAGACTTGTGGGAGGGGATATTCCAGCTTGCCATCCTCTCGATGCACCGGCTCGCCCACACTCGCACCATATCTGATCTCGGTGCCAGCCCAGAACCAGAAGCGAACGACTGTATCGAGCATTTGAAAGGGCAGGGTGAGGGAGATCTTGTGGCCGCTGGTTATCAGGGAGAGGTCTTGTGGGGAGATTGGGACGATAGCGTCGGAGCGATGGTTGGCTGGGGGGAAGCTCTGCACGAGATGGGTTGGGAGGCGCTGGGATTCGAATGGCTGTGTTGAGGCGGCAGGGGGGGTAAGAGGACGGCGGAGAGGTTTCGAGGGTTTTGGGTGAGGTGTTGCTGGCGGCTGCTGGGGAGTGATGAAGTCGTTATTTGATGTTGTGGTAGTGGTGGTGATAGTCGCAATCCGTCGCAGGGGTGGCGATGATGTGATGGTTGTCGCATGAACAGCCATCTGATCCATGGCGAATTGTGTCTCTTCGCCGGCTGGGAAGGTTTCTTGCTGGTCTGCCTTGTCATTCTGGATCGAAACTGCTTCTAACTCTGGCTCTGGCTCTGGCTCTGGTCCTGATACTTCTGATATCTCCGGTGCGTCTGATGCATCTGGCTCGTCTTCGTAGTCCTCATCTTCCTCCTCGGAGTCTGGGATCTCGAATCGTCCCTCTGCGATGGCTACTTTCCTCGGCGAACTTCTCAGCGGCGAGGCAGACGATATGCGGACTCGCTTCACTGTGGAGGACTTCTCTGTTGGCATCTCGTCTGTGGTGCGCTGCGCCCTCGGTGTCCGCCCGGGGGTCGATGAAGCCACTTCCACGATATCTTGGTCTCCGAGCTCGACTTCCTGTGTCGTCCGCTCTGCCGTGCTCTTAGACGGCGTGGAGGGAAGCTCGGAGGTATATGAATCCTCAATCACCAACTTTCTCCGGATAGGCGTGCCTGTCACAGGTGTAGGTCCAGCATTGACTGTCTCCTCCGCAAGCTTCACTCTTCTGGCTGCCACAGCTGAGGAAGGTGACATTTGCGTAGCGTTCGGAGCACCGTATCGCTCGAGCATGATTCCAGATAAGGGTGTGACTTGCTGGCTTGAAGAGGGTATTTCGGTTCGGATTGGTTTGGTTGGTGTCTGGGGAATGATGGACTCCTGACGAGTACGAGGCTTAATTGGTGAAGAAGAGGGAATCTTTTCTTCGTCTTCGCCGAGCCAGGCGTCAAAGTCTGGGTCGTGACCGAGGTTGTTGTCTTCGTCGTCCGAATCGAGGACTTGAAGAGGGAAGTCGCGGCCAATGAACTGGGTCAAAGTCTGGGTATGGTATTTCGACTTCGAGTTCGGGACGTCTCCGAGGGTTCTTCGTCTGGACTTCATGTCTTCTTCTTCGTCGTCTCTTATGCGGTTGACTTCTCCATCGCCGAGGGTACGTCTCCTCTTCTCGTCTTTGACCTTTGTACTGTCCCTCCTCTTCCTCCGTCTGCTCGATACCGGTGGCTGATCCTCATCATCTTCGCTATCCACCTCTTTCTTCATCGTCCTCGGTTTCGCATTCTCTTTCGACGATTCCCCCGTAATATCCTGATCACTCTCATTGAAATCCAATTCGTCGTACCCTTCCTCGAAGCTTGACGTGACGAAATCCAGTTGCGTCAGGGTCTGTTGTTTGAGTTTCAATGCTGCGGCTGCGGCCGATAATGGTGTTATGTTCGCGTCTTCCTCGTCTTGATCTGCTGATGTGCGATTCGGCGTTTGTCTTGCGTGACGAACGGTCTTGCGGCGAGCTTTGAATTGCATTTGTTGCAAGGAGGGTGTTGAGTTGTAGATTCGAGACGGTGGCGGGACGCCTCTTGATCGCGTCTCGGGAGCCATGACTGCACTGCGGTGGGCCTTATGAACAGAGCAGATTCGAGTCACTCATCGTGCATTCTTGCGTGTGTATTCGAGGAAGGCGCCTTGGTATTCAGGCTGTAGTGGCCGTATTGGGTGGTCTGATGTGGGCAGGTCGCTATGGTCATGCCTGGTGGGACGCGTCGCGTGAGTGCGGAAGACGCGTTTCACTATAACATGGCAATGACGTACAGTCGCCACTGTTTGACGCCTGAACGCACGCTACAAAGGTCGATCACAGGGCCAAAAACCCATGGATAGATCATGGTCTTCACAATGCGAGTAAATCATAGTCAATTTTGCTGCACTTTTGCTGTTGTGAGAGTTGGACACATTCACTAAGAATTGCAGGCCGTTAGTGCAAGTGTAAGTGCCGACTCGTGCTGGGGACGGCCCTCCTTACCCATCCCCTTGTCTGAATTTCTTAAGTACCTGGTAATTATAGACTTATATTCACGCAATCACGGCTACGCATCTGGTAGCAATCGATTGCGACCTGGATTGAGGCGTGGGCAGATCAGCCTGACGTCTAGCGCCCAGCTTTATTCTCTTAATATGCGAATACCCTCCATTCACACTGTTCAGGGATGTTAATTGCTAGCTTGGTTCTTTGCTTTGAGTTTATTCGGGCAGGGTCTCCCACGTATCAGATAGAGTTTTCATCGCTCTACATCTCATTCACGCGATCATTTTGTCATGCGCATTACGATCCAAAACTCAGTCGTACATCCACCCCCGAGTCTGTGTAGGCGAAAGAAACACAAAGAGAATTTGAAGCCGTAGATAACTGAGAGGAACGAGTCGCTCTTATCTTGCTTCGCAAACAATCAGCCCCTTCCCAAGAGATTATTTACCACGGCTGAAATGCGCTTTCGCCCATTCCACAACGGATAGAGCCCAACAGCGATGAGCGACAACCAGAGCCATATCAGGGAAACCACGACCCAAGCCACGAAGAACTACCATCTCTTGTTAGAATGCCCATACTATAGAGTGATTTGTGGGCTGGTACTCACGCTCTTGCTGAAAACGAACTTGGCCGCATACATGGGGAGAGGCCAGAGCACCCAGTGGCCCAGGAATGTGGCGACCGTCCAGAAGAGTGCATACCGGGTCCATCGAATGAGTCTGTCATCCTCAGGAGCTTCCGTTGCGGTGCTTTGGGGATAAATCTTAGTCTCTGTGCGAACTCCTTCGTCCTGAGACTCGGACTGTTGTTCAGGGAGTGCTTCGAGCTGTTCCGTATCCGAATCCATGAGCAGCTTTACCTGCTTGAAGCCTTGCCAGTCGTAGTTGTCCGGCCAGATCAGCGAGACTAGGACCGTGTAGAGTAGCGGGCTAAGAGCAGAGGCTACTGTGCCATACATGCACGGCAAGGTGCCGCCGGTGGACGCCACAGTCACCTCCCCAGAGAAGTGGTAGGCGGTTCCAAGCCAGACTCCAAGGCCAGTCCCGAGACCGAGCAGCGCCGAAGTGACTGCTGCAACGGCACTCTGCTTGTTCCAAAGGATGGTTAGGATGACGGGGAAGATGCCGGGGCACGTAACGACGCCTTTGAGATACGTGGTTAGCTGTATCAATCAGAAAAGGCGCAGGGTATAATTTCTTACCGATCATGTATAGTGTCCAACCCATGTCGATGCCGCCGTAATGGAAAGCAGCAGTCAATGCTGCCGATATCGTAGCGAAGA
Organism: Sarocladiaceae sp. CBMAI 1973; assembly: GCA_021347865.1. Lineage (NCBI taxonomy): Eukaryota > Fungi > Ascomycota > Sordariomycetes > Hypocreales > Sarocladiaceae > Sarocladiaceae sp. CBMAI 1973. Next base: position 74,417 of record WNLN01000097.1, on the reverse strand, counting down.
GAATGACACCCAGGTGACTCCAGCGAATGACATCCTTATTGCCGGCCTCGGGATTGATGTATGTTCTGTATATGTCAAACGTCCCAATTGAAGATACCGCAATGACCTGTGCTGAAAGTGTTGAGGTGATGGCCATGAAAATCATGAGGAGCACGGCGACGGCCCCGCCTTTTCCGGCGACAGCAACGGCAACGTATGGCAAAGCAAGCCCATTGGTGATCTCAGTGTCTGTCATTAACTGCAATATTCATCAGTTGACATGTGAATTGTCTTGGAATTGACTTGGCGGCAGGAAAGAACCTTACCCGTGGATGTGTTGGGAAAATGGGGGACGCCTCCAGGCCCAATGCTGCCATGCCCATTACGGTGCCGAGGCACCAGGGGATGCTGAAGTATGAGATGCCGCCAAGTACGTATCCTGGAACGACTGCCTCTGGCGACGCTGCAAATGCCTTGACAAAGTATCCAGTGTCCATCTAACAAGGTTAGTAAAGGTCAATCGGGATTTTACCAGCGTTGAGCATGAGCATACAATGACGGCTCCAAAGTTCGAGACGAGCAAGATAATAGCGAAGAATATGCCTTCTTTTGATGTCATTGTGAGCAGTGAACCTTTGAGATTTCCTTCGACAGGGTGCTGTGGTTCAGCGGCAACCACAAGATCGTAAAGGCCGCCGATGGATCCGACCTGGTCGTGGATCAAAACTTTGGTGGTCAGGAAACAACACAAAATAAGGATAACGAAGGTATGGATGTAATCTGTGAGGAAGCTGGTGTACATCTGCCATCAGTGTCAAGTTGCAGCGATGAAACACTTGTGCATACATACGTGGCTTTGATGCCTCCCACCAGAGTGTATAAAACGACGCCGACAGGCAACAAGAACGTAGACGCCATGATATGGACCCCAGTACTGAGGCACGTTAGTTTTTCCCGAGGACCTTGTACAGTCAGTGGACCTACAGTGATGTGATTGTTGCCGAGGCTCCTAGGATCATGTTGATGGTGGAGAATAGGTTGTTGATGACTGCCAAGAACGTGAAGGTGATGTGCGCAATGGCTCCTTGTACTTGTCAGTGCTGGTCTGGGCATATGTATACTTGGGGAGGTAACAACTTACCGTATCGAATGCGGACAATCTCGAGGACCGTGTGAGCATCAGGGATGCGCCTCTTGCAGACAGATCCCAAGTATGCGAACGTGACGATCATGGGAGAACAGCCTGCGCCATACCAAAAAGCACCACTAACACCATAAAGGTAGGTGACCAGCACGCAACTCAACAGGGCCGTGCTCCAGAGCCACGACTGTCAAACAACTGTCAATTTCCTGCATTAGGCGTGTCGGGACTTTGGAGGTACAGACTGATACAACGGCCGAAGCAACAAGACCGGTACCAACTGAACGATCTGCGACAATGAACCTGTCAAAACCCCACAATCAGCATGAGCACTTGATACCGTTGGATGTCGGATTCTCGTCCACCGGAGGGGGGGGGGGGGGAGGGCGGGCCACCATACGTTTCGACCTTGAGATTATCCTCGCCAAATGTTCTCTTTAGAAGTTTAGTAATGCCAATCATTCCTAATATAGAGTGAGCGATCGTTTAAAGTTCATCCTGGAAGACGACGAAGCTTACCAAAGGCAAAAACAAGACCAAGGGCAATAAGAACGGCATACCCTGCCCCCGAGGGAAGGGGAGAGGGTATGGGTGCATCGTCATCGGATCTGTGAAGAAGATTCATTTTGCGATGTGAGACTTGATGTGAATGGCTGTTGACAATGCACACTCTGGTTACTCTGGTTGTTCATCATGGTCGCCTGCTGGGTGTTGTGCCAAAGGGATATATATGGACACCCAAGGAGCCAGCCAGCCCGGTTTCGTCTGTATGCTTGGTGAGGCTGGAACTGCGTGGGAGCAACTTGCAAGATGACCCGGCGTGACATGATGGCATCTTAGTCTCAATGACAGCATTTCAAAAACCACTTCATCTTGAATATTCTCAAAAAATTTCCAGATCGGGTGCAAGCATGCAGGATGCCTGGCGGACCTGGTGGCATCTTAGTCTCGGTAGCAGCACGTTGGGGACCACTTCATTTCCAATTTTCTCAGAATATTTCCAGATCGGGTGCATTGCGCATGTGGAGGCGTATCAAGACAGGGCTGAGAGGACCCTGGTACAATACTGTATGAGCCTGTCAGGAGTGCATATGGCGATATGAGGAAATAAGGAGCCACCATGTCGTCAACGGCACTACCACACTACCACACTTTTAGCGTATCCATTATACTGCCCGCGCATCACCGATATAACAAATTTCACCGGTAAACGGCTTCATCATTTATTTATTTATTTATTTATTTATATGAGCGGAACGGTGTTTAAACAAAGTTGATAATGGCTGGTCGGTATACTAGACGTTTCGCTCCTTTCTCGTCAGCATGGCCCCCTTGACAGACGTCCCTCACCCGCTGTGTTCGCTCAGCCCACCTGAGATCGAGCTGGCGGCTGACCTCGTTAATGGACTATGGCCCGAATCCATCTCCCTGTCTTTTAGGGCCATCACCTTGAGTGAGCCGAGAAAGAAGGATCTGCTGCCGTACCTGGAGGCCGAGGCCGATGGGGAAAAGACGCCAGCTCTCCAACGGCGGGCATACACGGCCTATTACATCCGGAAAACGGTAAGCTACCCATACCCATACCTGCATGTGTCTGTAACTTGGTGAGATCGGACGGCTGATCGTGGCAGGATGTCTTACACGAAGCTGTTGTGAACTTAACCACGAGACAAGTTGAAAGCAACATCAGGCTCGGGCCTCACGTGCACGCAAACATTGACTACGACGAGGCCCAGATCGTTGAGAGAGTAGCGATTGAGGACCCCGCCGTGGTGGCTGAGATCCAAAAGCTAGACCTGCCCAAGGACACTGTGATTATTGCAGACCCGTGGTGCTATGGTGAGAGAGCAAGCACTATGATACCGGTTTGTGACATGACGCGAGCTGAGACGGCCATCCATAGGCTCCGACGGCGTAGACGACGCCCAACGTCTCTACCAAGTCTTCCTTTACATGCGCGACCCCAACAACAACACCGAGGCCGACTCCAACCACTATGCATTCCCGCTTCCCATCTCGCCCGTGGTTGACTGCGTTGAGTTCAAGGTCATCCGCATCGACATCTTACCGACGGGCTCTGACAACACGACTCGATCGCTTGGCCGCCGATATGAGTCACCACCACCTAATGAGTACCTCCCTGAATACCAAACACTGCGAACGGACGTCAGGCCACTACGGATAAGCCAGCCTGAGGGCGCGAGCTTCTCTGTGACTTCCTTCGGAGCGACGGGCAGCGTGCTTGAGTGGCAGAAGTGGAACTTCTTCATTGGTATGTCGCTGCAAACACCACACCCAGGGCGGCGCCATCTGACCAGCATTGTCTGCTAAAGGCTTCAACCAGCGTGAAGGCATGGTCATCCATAACGTCAGGTACGATGGGCGACCGCTGTTTTACCGTCTCTCCCTCTCGGACATGAATATCCCCTACGCCGACCCTCGGCACCCCTTCCATAAAAAGGCAGCTTTTGACCTAGGAGACGTCGGCGCCGGTGCTACAGCCAATAACCTGAAGCTTGGCTGCGATTGCCTAGGCCACATCCAGTACCTCGACGGGATCGTCGCCGACGACCGCGGGCGAGCCGTGCGCATGGAGAACTGTGTATGCATCCATGAGCAGGATGCGGGCATAGGCTGGAAACACACAAACTATCGCACTGGTCGTGCCGCGGTGGTGCGGTCGCGCGAGCTGGTCGTGCAGTCGATTATTACAGTATCCAACTACGAGTACATTTTCATGTTCATTTTCAATCAGGCCGGCGAACTGAGCTACGAGGTGCGCGCCACGGGTATCCTCTCGACTCAACCCATCGACCGGGAGCTAGATAAGGTCGGGGTACCCTTTGGCACGGTGGTCCACCCGGGTGTACTTGCAGTCCACCACCAGCACATATTCTCCCTGCGTATCGATCCAATGATAGATGGCCCTGCGAACAACAGGCTCGTCTACTCCGAGGCGCGCGCCGTTCCGAGGAATAAGGAGTGGAACCCGCACGGAGTGGCATACGAGGTCAACGACACCATTGTCGAGACGACAGCTGGTCTGGACCTCGACGTGGACGCAAACGGCACCTTCAAAATCATAAACGCACGCTCAATGAACCCAATCAACGGCAAGCCAGTGGGATATAAAATTGTTGCGCCGCCGTTTCAGAAGCTCCTCGCCGATCCTGAGAGCTTCCACCACCGCCGTGCCGAATTCGCAGACCACAACATCTATGTCACTACGCATCGAGACTCGGAGCTATACGCCGGTGGATGGTATACCAACCAGTCGCGCGGTGGCACAGGTGTGCGGTCCTGGGCCAGCCGCAGCGAGACACTAACCGACGACTCAGACATTGTCGTTTGGGTTCAGTTCGGCATCAATCACATCCCAAGGATCGAGGACTTCCCCGTTATGCCAGCAGAGGTGCTCAGGGTGCATCTGAAGCCTGTCAACTTCTTTGATAAGAACCCCGCGCTGGATGTGCCGCCAAGCGAGCAGGCATTCAACCAGAGCACCCTGGCTGGGGGTTCGGCCAACGGGTGCGCCTGTCCGAAAGGAGACAAACTGTAGGCCCCAAGCTGTAAGCGGAGGAATCATCTCCCAACGATGGGACTTGCCGAGAGAGAAGGTTTGATGTAAAATTGTCTAGACGAGTAGGTCCTTTATTTTATGGGCGTTCAAGCCCTCCCCAGATGATCGATCGTCCTAAAGGTCCGCCCATACTGTAATCACACACCACTGAGGGTTGTACTACACAGCGGCCTTGAATGCACTATATTACATAAAAAGTATCTCGGGGCGCGTTTTCCGCAACTACTGGCTCATACAAATATAGAAGGGACAACATTTAATAGATGAGTAGATGAGTACTCGTTGATAGAATATGATATAATATGTACGTAGGAGAAAATAGGACATGCAGTAGTAAACTACCCACCCTTGGATCTCTCTAGCCTGTTATGTATACGACAAGACAGCAACCCAAAGTGCCTCTTAAGCTCAAGCCCCAGATACATTCAACCAAATCCCTCACCGGATTGAAATAGCCAATTGCGAAAGAGGCTGCTCTACACACACTGGGAATAGTAGTCGTTGGACTTCTTGCAAGTTCCAGAAGCGCAGCAAGTAGGACCACTGTAGCCCTGACCACCACACTGCCCCCACAAAGCAGCACAGCTACCACCTCCGCCGTTGGATGGGGGTGCGGTCGAGGTAGGAGGCGGGCTGGAGCCGCCGCCGGAAGAGCCGCCGCCGGACCAGACTGCCGGGCCGGGGAAGGGGAAGGCTTTGTAGCCGCCGTAGATGCTGAAGTTGGCGTAGGGGTCGGTGGCCTTGTAGGCACCGGGGAATTTGACTGTGGGCGAGGGGGAGCCGTTGCCGCCGTTCTTGACGCGGATTTGGGCGCAGGAGACGAAGTGCTCGGGCTGATTGATATGGGAAGGGTGCACGCCTAGTGAAAGTGTAAGTTTCCTGAGGTAGGTGGGTAGGTCAGGTTGTTCAAGTGTCTCGTGATCACTTACCAATGTGCTCGAAGCGCATGAGGTATTCTCCGTTGGGAGTGTCCTTGGGGACCTTAGCGGCAATCCAGTTACGATCCCACGTGCACCACGCGTTGGTGGTGAAGTCAGCTCCCTGGTTGCAAACGCCCTCCTGGAAGATCTTGAACCAATCACCAGATCCGTCGTAGGTCTTGACGTTATCGCCGGGGGCACGGGACATATAGACCAAGCCAGGCCCTAGATGGTGACGAAGTTCAAGTCAGAGACGTGCAGTGATGGTGCGTTGGGCAAGTTTACGTACCTGGGTGCTGCATTGTAGCACCGACACCAAGTCTCAAACGGACCTCATCTCCAGCATTGACCTCAAGAACATCAGTGCTTGGGCCCTTGGTGTGGGCTCCCTGGTTACAGCGAATATCGGGCCCATCAGCGTAGGACCCGTCACGGATCGCAGAGGCCGGGTTGGACGAGAACTTAATGGGGTTATAGCGGGTGGCGCGCGTGAAGTCACGAACGTACTTGAAGGAGGGATCCGCCTGGCCGTTTCGAATTGTCGTGTCGAAAAAATAGTGAGCAGAGCCCATCTGCGCAAGGGCAGCGACGAGGAGCGTTGAGAAGTGCATGCTGACGATGTCCGACACTTGTCACAGGTAGAGTTAATGAGCTAAAACGAGGGAGGCCAGGATATGGAGTTCCTGAGTACTGATCTCAAAGACAGATGGACAAAGCAGATGGTTGACTCGATGGGACGAGAGCTCTTTATATACATATTTGGGTACAACAAAGGAGAGACTTTGAGCCGAGGAGATCGAGGCTCGCTTGCGTTGGGTGCTATCCTTCATTGACCATGTCAAACTTCCTGGGGTGGCCGCTTCATCTATCTAGGAAAGGTTATTCCATGGCTATGGTCTGTCTCTTCCGTGGCTCTCTAGTCTAACAACAACCAAGAGTCTTCACGACGAAGAACCCAACAGGTCTTGTCGCAAGCCAGAGGAACTCTTTCAAGGTGCTTTTCACCACGGGACTGCAGAACTATGAGATTCCACCAGTCATGGCTGCGGCAGAGCTTGCCACACCTTGTCCTGACTTACAGAGTCGTCATTGATGCATGTGTAAGTCGTAACTCGGCTACCAACCGCAAAGACACATCAACGGCTATTCAAAGAGCCGAACTAGGATCAGAAAGCCGAATCTAACATAGAACAGACCCGGAGCTGAAGCCGCCGTTGGTGGAGTTGGGAATAGACTCTTGGCCTGCAATGGGCCTATGCAGACCCCCTGCAAACCCGGGATTAGTTGTTCCCTTCAGCTATACTTAGACTCAGAGAAGCTATAATAATTGCATGTCCCTCTCCAATGCCAAGTCGGCCTCTTCCCCCGAGATCAGCTGTCCAAATGCTGTAGTATTATATGTAGTTATTCGTGGAATCGAGTCGGCAACCTTTGTGTGCATGTTGAATCTAAGCTAGCAGATATTGTTCCGGCGGATTAAGTATATCCGTGCGACTTGTTGCTTGCAAACGGGAGATGCACGAATCAGGCGCGAGAATTGAGCAACAGCCAACGGCATACATTTGTATCCTTAATTGCCCAAAGAATGTTTTGTTTTCTAAGACCGTATAGCTTAGTGTGCCAAGTATACGCCTTCGCTTAGGTGCAGCCCCTGATTCGTCGGGTTGAGTTTCTCCGCCGCTGGGACGCCTTCTAGACTCTATCCCTGGTTGTTTCACCCGCACTTATCGGAAACCAACTTCTTAATCGATTACTCTAATTTTCGGATCTGCGGCCAAAGTGAGCTCCGCCCGTAGAAGTAAAGTCCGGGGTTGTTGTGTGTACAATATTGAACTGAACCACTTCCGAGAAATCAGCTGCAAGACTAGGAACCCAAGCCAGAGAGAACAGATTCCAGCGAAACCAGTGCATGCACTTAGTCTTTCCTCTTGTTTCCTCTCCTTTGAGCCTCACTATGCCTTGATGTTTGCTATCTTCTTCTCGACTCTCCGAGATGTCTCTGCTGGCGAAGCTAGAAACTAGCCGCCTCGGTCTGGAATCGAGCCCTCCAGGCTCCTACCAAGACCACCAGATTGAAGAGATTCGAACTACATTACTGCCAAAAGCAAAAACGCCGCCAAATTTCAACCCCATCAAAGTCGTCAGCTTATTCTGCTTTACTCTCCTTTGCCTAGTTACTACTGGAGCCCTGGCATATGCCTCTGGATACCATTCAGCAGCAGAGTTGAGCGAACAAGGTGCCGACAATACTGCGAACAAAGTCACTAATATTAGAGAGTGCAAGACTCTAAGAAGTAGAAAGGAATGGAGATCCTTGTCTACGGGAGAGAAAAGGGACTATCTCCAGGCTTTCCAATGTTTTATTGATTCCCCTTCTAAACTCGGAATGAACACATCTCTGTACGATGATTTTGCATGGGTTCATAATCACATTGCCGACCATGACAGCAGTATGTAACTATTCTGATCATGTCGTTTTGCTTATACAGGCTGCGAGCTATTCGCATACTGACAGTGTATGCTTAGCACACGGCAAAGCACCCTTCTTACCTTGGCACCGCCTCTTCATCCGCGTCTACGAACAAGAGCTTCAAGAAACTTGTAACTACAACGGATCACTGCCTTAAGTCTCACCAGCACTGCTTCTTACTACCAAAAACGAAAAGCTAACTTTCGTCCCCTTAGCTACTGGGACTGGAGCCTTGACTGGCAGGACCTACGATCAAGTCCAATATTCGACTCGAAGCTCGGCTTCGGAGGCGACGGCGATCCAACAGCACCAAAGTTTGGCGTAGCTCACTGCGTCATTAACACCCCCTTCGAAAACTTGACGCCGTCTTGGTCAGGCAAGGAGTATTTACCACATTGTCTAACTCGATGGTTTGAACAACCCGAGGACTGGTTTGGCGAATACGTGGCACCGGACGCATTGGCTGAGGTTTTGACTATGCCGACTTACGAAGAGTTCTTTATTGCTTTGGAGATGAAGGTACACGATATAATTCCTGCTGGAATTAGGGGCGACTTCAGCGCCTTTACGGCCCCGAACGGTGAGTTTCCGGCCCTTGAATATAGAGAATCTCATTGCAAGTCGCTTTTGAGAATAATACAAATACATACTGACTGAACGCTGGAAAGATCCTATCTTCTACCTCCATCACGCACAGCTCGACCGCTTATGGTGGTTGTGGCAGCTACGCGATAAGCCACGGAGAGTCCTCGATTACGGGGGCCCAGAGCACGGCGGCAACCCGGTCACCTTGGCTGATGAGATGCGTTTGTTAGGCCTTCGACAAGATCGAATTGTTGCAGAGGTCACGGACACTGGGGTTGAGGGGCTTTGCTACCAATACGTTTAAGGCACATCCTATAGTACAGCCTTATTCCAAAGAATGAATAGACGCTCAGTCGAAAGATGATCTTCCTAAAAAGATGAAGTCTATGAACGAAGCTGTCCTGATGAGTACAAACTAGTCTCATCTATATATACGTATACACACAATACTCATAACGTGCAGATCGGGAATATGCTACATAGCAGGGCCATTATGTATAGGAGAAACACTGACCCCCTAATTCTTATGTGTAACGAAAAGCGTACTGATAGGTCCGTTTCCGGGTTGGTTCCCCATTCTCAGAGGTCTGGTGCCCAGTCATACGATCGATTGCCCGCTTTGCCGCCAGTAGCCTCTTTTCTTCTAATTCATCAGGGCTCAAGTCAGGATACATCGTAGCATCCACTTCGCTAACGATCGAATCGGGTAGCGACTCATTGTCCTCATCGCGGTCTGTGTGTTCTTGTACCCCCACCATCCGCATCTTAACGAAGACATCATTCAGATTTTCTGTCGCCTCCAATTTCTTGAGCTCAGCGTCTACCAGCGGCTCCAGGAAATCATCCCAGAAGTCGAGTAGAGACCACGACCGCTCCCTCCAGCACTCTTCAGTTAGCGCCATGAGATGTTCCAGGAGGGCAAGTTTCGCTTCATCTTCCTCTTGCACCTCTGTCCGCTCTTCTGCATCTGGCAGTATGATCTGTCCTCTCGTGATGCAGGCTCGGATAGCCTCCTTGCAGCAAGTATGCCGACACATCAACGTCGTGAAGACCCAGAAACGGGCAAACTGTAATGCTACGTGCGTTGGTACAGGCCTATTCCTATTGACTTTGTCAATCCACGATGCGCATACAAAGGCTAGGTCGCTGTGGGATGGAGATATCATCTCAGGGTGCAAATAGCTTTGTAGGAATGCTGTGAATGGTGTGCATCCGTGAGACGAGCAGCCACATACGCAACAGTCATGGCAGGCAAAGAGACCTGGGAACTCCGGAAAAGATATTGCCGAGTTCAAGCCATGGCCCCAGTGATGGAGATATGGTGCGTGGGCTGCTAGAAGATGTAACATGCGCCACTTCCAGACACCTAAGCCATAAAGCTCAAAGCAGCTGAGTAGTACAGCCGGGTCGGTTCGGGCGAGTAGCCACCGAATCAGCTCGGCGCTGACGCTCCGAAATGAGATTCTGCCACTGTAATAGGGCAGAAGCAGGGTCAAGTCGTTGATGCGGAATCCTGCTGTGTACAATGCCTCTGCAGTCGAGTAGTTGGTCCAGTGAAATACAGATGTGATAGCTTGTTCTTGGGCTACCCTGGCCTTATCGAAAGGTATCAATACCTGAGGAATAGAGCATCCGTAAGACTCGACGGTCTCGACAACTTCCTGCAGTCTGTCGTCAAGTATCATAGAGTGAAGGAGACCTAGTCGCCTCACTTGATGCAAAGGCAGATTACTAATGGCAAATGTTGCCAATCGTCTTCGTCGGTCTGCTAGTTGTTCAGCGATCTCTCGAATCCACATTCGAGGGGAGTTGCTGAAGTCAGACAGGCCATAGTAGCGCGCCACTTCGAGGAGTACAGATCTCAGGCCGTCATCGTCCGAGACTCCCCACCAGATGGGAAGGTCACTCTGCAGCACGGCAGACAAAGCCTCGTGGTATATCTTGACTCGTTCCGGCTCAATGCCCGCTGGTAAACACAAGCTAAACACGAGGCTCTGCACTAGGGGCCATTTCGTTGGATACAAGTGATAGTCTTGAATCTGTGGTCCAAACCGCGAGAGCAGAAGCTCAGGGAACCAAAGAGCAGCAATGTCAAGGGCATATATACCGTGTTGTTGGGAGAACATTTCGCCGAAAGAGGATGTGCCTGTTTGAAGCACCACCTTTATATGTTCTATTGAACGCGATATAATGGCCCGGCACATAGGGCCGAGACTTTGGGCCAAGTCTACAGGCGTAGATAGATAGATTAGCAGAAGAACGAGAAACCCCTAGTAATGTACTGCCTCACCATTGAAGAGCTCGGGATAAACGTATAAGCGTTGCAAGAGTTTCTGTACAAGCGGCGACAGGCCGAGTTGGGTCTTTTCTAACCAATTAGTCCGGTCAAACTCTGTTTGTTTATAGCTGAGCAAGCCTATATAGTCTGTCTCAGGCGACGAGATCCAACGACGACTGGCAGTGATTGCTGACCGCGTGTCAGAATTTCGGAATCCAGGGCCTCGGAGACTACCAGCCCATGGTGTCCTAGTCAATGGAGAATCAGCGAGAGATCTGATGTACAATAAAGGAGTATTGCTGATATCTTCCTTACAGTCCTTGGTCATCTGTGACGTCGTTGCGGAAGCCGAGGAGCCTCAGCCCGGTCCAGAAGCCCTCTGAGGACTCGATCGGAATTGCCTGAATCAGTCTAAACCCTTGGAGGCACATATAATGCAGCAGGGTTTTGCCGGTCTCGCAATCAACATCATAGGGTGATGCCTTGCCTTGGCGAAATAAACGTGCAAGTCCTTCAATTATGTATGCAGCAAAATTCTCCACTCTCTCAGAGTTGGAAAGCTTTTCAATTTTGGCGAACCATAGTGACCTCAGGAAGCGTAAAGCTGGTGATCGATGGAGGTCGACTCGATTGAGGACTCGAATCTCTGGTATGAGTGACCACTGATTATTACCACCGGAGGAGAAGTTGATGGCCATGGCGAGTATTGTAGACATGTGATTGCGGTAGTTGCCAACACGAAACGAGACACTAAAGCGATGAGACCTAGAATGCTGCTGAGAGTAGCTGAGCGGGCAGTCATCCTCGTGGTGCGTCTCGTCCATCTTCTGTAACTCGAATGAAAGACGGCTATAGCGCATCCGGGACCTCAATTGGTGTCTCTTACGGACACAAGCGCAGAGCGACTGGTTGCAGACGTTGTTGCCGCGACCACCTGCCGCAACGATCTGCTCCATGGCGGCATAGGCATCGAGACTCGTGATACCGATTTGATTAGCTGCGCTTACGAAGGCTGCAGGCTGGGTGGTTAGACGCGCCATCGTCATCGTTGTCTGTCAAATTGTGAATTAGAAAAAGCCGGTGGTTAGGGCGTGGTAAATAGTGACATGTCATGAACTTACGTCGGCATAATTGGGCAAGCTTTGCTTAACTTCATCCAGCACAGCCTCGAGGCGTGCATAGCCTTGGTTGAAGGCTATTAATTGTTGCTGATGCTGCTGAATCTGAGTCTGTTGAATCCCAGCCAGATATGCGGTGATCTCATGCTTATGGATTTCCGTTTGAGAAGTGAGCACCTGATTAAACTGGACAAGACTCTCGTCTCTTATCACACCTTGAGTTCTCTGAACTTGCCTAGACTTCAGTCAGTGCCTGCATAAGACCTATAGTCACATTACGCTTCTCTTCTCAACCGTAAATTACTCAACTTACAAGTTTAGCAGTTGCAGGGCTGTCCCGAGACTGGTGTTCAACTCTGCGAGTCTGTGTTCCAGGTCGCGAATGGTGTTGCGGCTAAATGGGTACGAGAGTTGTTTGCTCTTGTCCTTTAGGCGAGCGCGAAGAGTCCCCGAAGAATTCGACTCCCCCGTGAGCTTTATAAGGAGTTCAGCAAGAGAGCTCAACTGCTGGCGGACTGTGCCTATGCTCCGCTTGACCGCAGCCTCTGTATCGGGATCGAGTGTATTAATCGATCGCAGTTCGGTCTCGATGAGGCTTAGGGAGTTATTCAGAGAGTCGACTTGGGATCTCGCGGACTCGATCTCCTCGGTTCGACATCGAACGCCATCGATGTAATTGCGAGCGTCTTTGATGATCTGGATGCCTGCTGCGACCGCGCCGAAAGCGTCCATGATGACGAGTAGAATCTCAGCGATACTAGGCCACGCCAGTCAGTTGAATAGATGAATGGCGCTTCAAGAAGCGGAGAAGAGGTGGCATTCTTGATGGGGAGTTTGGCATCTGCGCGGCTCACAGGTGAGGGGGCTGGGCTGAACCGCAGTCAAGGTGCATCTCGGGCACCCAATCATCATCAGCCTTCCCAGGCAGCAATCACACTAAACCACTGTGTCGAGGAAATTTCCGAGATGGATTCTGTTTACCACTTAGTCTATTTATTTCAAGCATTTCAAATGAGCTTCGTTGAGTGCGTCGATATAGTTTTGGATATATGTTAGGAAGAACACAGTGTTATTGTTTTGAGGTCGAAATAGCATCCTTTAGAGACCATTATTATGCGTCTGCAATTCTTAATATAGTAGTATCAGGCCTAAACTATATCTATACAGGCCAACTTATTCGACTTATGTTAAAGAAGTCTTAGAGAGTGTGAAGTCGGCCACATAGTGGATCCAAGAGAACCCCAATAACCTAAAACAAGGCAGCACATTCACCTCAGCGTCAATCACCAAGGTTGGTCAGCTTCGCTCAGAGTTAAGCAGCAATAGCTTAAGCTCAGCACTATTAGCGGAGCGTGATGGCGAGATCTGTTGACGGTGACTAAAGAGGTATATAAGGTGCTTATAGAGGGCATTCCATGGTCATACGCATAATCTTGGTGTCTCCGTCAAGTCGGATAAGACAAACACAGGACAGTCAGCAATGAACAGCTAGCAATAAAATACAAGGTACACGCACAATACTCGTAAAGTGGCCAAGGTCGAATTGCAAGTTCACATTCATTCAGCCTTGCGCTTGCTGCTGCACCCAGCATCATATCTCATCATCATACAATACACATCACCTCTCTCCATGCAGTCACGCTAAGTACCCCAGCTACTTTTGTTCAATGCTCGCTTGAATCCCATTCATTCCGCCCAACATACATGTGCACCTAACGGAAGGCAGCCTTGACATCCGCCCTAGGCCACTCAAACAATACATCACCTCCATAAACATCCGTCGTCACCCTACCAATCCTCCCCTCCACATCCCCATAGAACGCCTCGCACTCCTTCAACACCTTGCCCACAAGTCCACGACTTAAGTTCGGGTCATCCGCATCGCCAAAGTGTTTCTCCACACGCTTCCGTAGTGCTTCGATACCCTTGCGGACTTCTTTGGAGTCGTAGTTACCCAGGACCTTGTTGAAGATGTTCTTGGTATTGGATGGTTGTGCGGCGATGGAAGTTGGTGAACGGCCGCTTTGGAGTTGTGCTTCGATGTTTTCGAGGTGATCGAGGAGTTTTCCTAGGGGACGGCGGACGACGGCATTGACGTAAAGACCCATGTGTTCGTGGTATTCGGTGTTGGCTTGATCTTTCCATTCCTCGAGGAGGTCTAGACCCTTTGTGTCGACTTCTTCGAGGAAATGGTTCATGTTCTCGATGAGGAGGATGTGGAAGTTCAGTGCTTCTTTGTCCTCTGGATCGGAGGCGTTTGTGACTGCGACAGCTGGGTTCTCGCGTGCAATGACCATGAGTGAGTCGAACATGGACTTGAGAATGCGGTCGTACTCGCGATCGATGGTGCGGCGTAGAGGTAAGGTAGGATCCAGGCCGACAAGCATGTTCTCCACAGCAGTAGAGAAGCCTGGGAAGATGCGGATGAACGAGATGACGCCTTTGCGCTTGTTGATCTTGACCTTGGTCTCCTCGATGGCGCGGATCTGTTCGTCGACGAACTTCTTGAACCGCACTTCCAAGTTGTCGTGCAGTTTCTGGAAGAGCGTGTTGAGGTAGTCCATGTTGGACTGACCCATGTCTGATTGGGTCTTCTCGATGATGGCAAGTACGCCGACTCCTTGTCTATATCGAGGTCAGTACAAGTACAAGTCCGAGGGCGTAGACATGGTGAACTTACAAAGGGTCTTGTCCGATGACCCATTCCATCAGGCGCAACAGCTCTGCTTCCAAGAATGAGAAGATCACCTCCATCGACCTCGTCACCCGACGTGCCAGCTCTCGATCAGGCTCCATCAGGCGTTGCCTCTTGAGGTCGCCGCCTCTCCTTTCTCGAGGTGGGTATGCGCTGACGACATCGGCGAAATCAGTCTGCTCCAGTGTTGATGCGTGGAAGAAGTCAACAATGAAGTTTTGCTCCATCTGCACAAGCGGCAACAGATCATGAAGGACCCCAGAGAATACCTCGTACGGCAGACTCCTGCTGTCGGTACCACTCTTGTCAGGAGTTGACCGGCTCTGACCATCGGCCAGGGGTGATCGGAGTGCACGTGCCAAAGTCTGACTTCTCTTCACCGTCAACTTCCTAGCAGTGCTTGCAACACCTTCTGTCTGCTTGTCTGCCTGGTATGAGAAGAGCAGCTCCGCTTCCTCGCCAGTCAACTTCCTGGCGTTCTTGC
Organism: Sarocladiaceae sp. CBMAI 1973; assembly: GCA_021347865.1. Lineage (NCBI taxonomy): Eukaryota > Fungi > Ascomycota > Sordariomycetes > Hypocreales > Sarocladiaceae > Sarocladiaceae sp. CBMAI 1973. The sequence goes on along the minus strand of WNLN01000097.1, from coordinate 59,167 downwards.
GCCAGAGTCCAACGACCGTCTGGAACTCGCCCCTGTATAGTGGGTGCCCCTTGTCCTGGTATACTTGGATCAAATGGTTCCAGTTCTCCAAGTCCACATCACGTGCATATAGCATGAGCGGACTGTACTTCCATAACATGTCGCGACCGGCATCGTAGTGGCTCGGGTCGGCCTTCTTTGACAGTGCGCCCTCCAGTGAGCGCTTTGTCTCGCCAAACGCGACATCGAACTGCCGAGCCATGAAGTCCAATAATCGCCGCATGAAGATGCTGCTCTCTTGGAGGTACATTTCCTTCTTCTCACGGACGATCCTCATGTTCCCGTAGTCGCTGTTGAGTCCAGAAGACTGGTCTGCGTCTAATGTGGCGTCGCCAGTTTTGGCAGGGCTGGTTCCTCCTAAGCTTGGGTCGATCTTCATCATCGCTCTGAACAGAGTCACAAGCGAGTTCTCGATATCCTCCAGGCCACGCATGTTGTCGATAGGTGCTTGACGCAGTGCTTGCAGATCTTGTTCGGTGATGGCACATGTCTCCAGTAATGCTTCCAACTCCTGCTTCAAGAGCTTCTGGTTGGCTGTTTGCACCTGGAGACCTTGACCTTGAGCCTCAATATATGCAATGTCATCCGACAGAGTCTGTCATGGTTAGTGGCGTGCACCTCGAAGTTTTGCTGCAGAACATACCGAAAGCTCAACTGAGTAAAGAGTCAGAAGATTGTCGAGCTCTTCACATTCAGTGATGGCCACATCAATGCCCGACTTGATGCCGTCAACTCGTTCATCCTCCTCTTCGAAACGAGCTAGCCAGCCTCCAGCTTGCGCCTTGTTGATCTCACGATCGAGATCGATCTTCATCTCATCCAATGTACGAGCGCGCATTTGCTCACCAGGGACCCAGCCGAAATAGTCCAGCCAATGCGTGAATGTCTGACTCCTCTTGTCAAGAAATGATGGGTTGATGCCAAGACTTTGAAGATATCTGGAGTCATTGCCGGTGACAACTGCTCTACCGGGTTCCTCCTCCACCTTCTCCTTTTCGGCTTTCGGCGCTTCCTTGGGGGGCGCTTGTACACTGCTGGGTCGACTTGACGCGGGCACGGTAATCTTGACTTCTGGTACAGCAGACTTGGGCTCGGGTTCAGCCTTCTTGGGCGTTCCCGGTGCAGATGGGAGTGCGACTGGCTCCTCCTTCGGCTTCTCAGGTGTAGCTGGGCGTGGCGGCGCGGGCACAACGCCAGTGATACCGTCCGGCCCTTCTTCGCTCGCCTTGGACTTGGCCTGTCGTAAGCGTTCTCCAGCACCACCGGGGCGCGGCTTGAACGCGTTTGCCGCATTAGCTGCTTTCCAAAGGGCACCAGCGATATCGCCCTTTGACCTCTTCGATTTGATCATGGGACCAAGACCTGGTCTCGCTTCAGGCTCTGGCGGTGGCTCTGGGATCTCGGTGGGTGTGTCTGTCGGAGTTGCCGGGGGCGGTGTTGCTGCAGCTGGTGCTGGTGCAGCTGAGGGCATTTTGGGTTGCACTGGAGGCTCAGGCTTGGGAGACTCGAGCTTCCGCTCTTCCATCTTCGCCAAGAACGACGAAGGCGCACTCTGATCTGAGCCTTCCCTCGTCAACGGCAAGTCCGGTATTGAGCGCATGCTTCCAGCATCCTTTCGCGGCGATGGTCGGTCTGAGTTTCGAGGCGGAGGCGCAACAGCCTCGCGCTTGGCTCCAGGACTCTTGAGCGGCTTGGGCACCAAGTCTCGGTCCATGGGTCTTGTCGGGTCCATGGGCGGCCGTTTCCTCTCTGGCGGTGCTTGGTCTTGTGAGGGTATTTGTTTGGGAGATGAGATCGATCCCTGGGGTGTCGGCGGGAGTGGTTCTCTAGGTGGTTGTCCAGGAGGCTCAAGAGTCTCTCTTGATTCGCCGAACCTGGCGAAAGCACCTGGGCCTGCCATGCCATTGCGAGACCTTGGCGGTAGACTGGAGCCATCATCGTTCCTGGTAGAGAAGGATGTAGCGACGGAATCTTGGCTCTTGTTTTCTTGTGCCATGCGACGGAGTGGTCGTTCTCGCGATGCGGTCGAGTCGAAGCTACCTGACGGGGAGCCGGTGGGCGGAACGCGGACACCGGGAGGTGGTCTTTGCGCCCGAGGACCATCGGGCATCATGCCAGGAGAGGGTGCGGCGGAAATCGGAGGTCTTAGCGGATCGGGTCCTGGGGGCGGTGCTGCTGGTCCAGCTGATCCAGAGGAGCCGGGAGGTCGTGGAGGCGGCGCCGAACCACTAGGTTGACGCCTGCCAGCTCCAAGGACCAGATCAAGTTCCTTCTGATCAAATCCAATTAGCTCAGGTGTCTTTCCACCCGTATATTTGCCATAGATCTTGACCAGACTCGCAATGAAGAACTTCTTCTCCTTGTCCGCCTGGGCCTGCCAGTAGTACGGCTTCCCGAGCGCGACAAGAAACCCCGTCTCGCCGGCCCATTCTTTACTCTGAGGAGCCACATTCTGCCCAGTATAGGATTCGATGGCCGTCAGATCGTTGAGGTCCCAGGTCTTGCCGATGGAGAAGGTGCCGTTGGGGTTCTCCTTGGACTTGTGGAGGCGGACTCGTCCTGATCTTCGGAAGGCGACGATGATGATTCGTGGTTTTTCGGCGGAGGTGTTGCGTGCTTCGGGAGGGGGTGGGCTCATTGGGTGGGAGGAGAATTCTGTGATGCGGATGTGGGTGACATAGGTTTCGAGGACTGAGGGAGCTATGGTCAGCGATGACGACGTGGGGCTTGGGTGCTTGTTACAGCTTGAGGAGGGAACACGCACGGGAGCCATCGGTGTCTTTCTTGTAGAAGCAGCTCTCGATTATGCGACGCTTCTCATCTTCGAAGCGCTCGGCCCTGTTGGCGGCCGGGGGCGGGCCGGCTCCGTTTGGGTTCATGGCGTCGGGCTCGAGGGGATCATGAAGGAGTGGGAGAAGCGGCGAGGCGGGCAGACGGAAGCATGGTCGCCGCTTCTCGGGACTGAAAATTTGTCGAGCTGCAGTGGTGGAGGTATGTCTCGATGAAGGTGGTGAGGGATTGGTCGAGGTGGTCGTGAGGATTGTGGTTGAGGGTCGATTCCGGTCGTCGTGGAGGCGTGTCGTGTTGTGGTAGGGGCTTGTCGTTTGTCGTGGTTGGCGAGTGGAATTCAAGATGGATTGAGCTAACCTGGAGCTACACCACACGCGCATCACGAAGACGACGATCAGAAGCAAGTATGTTGTAATATGTATAAATACTTCTGAAACGCATTTACACATTAAAGAAAGATAATTCAGGTGTCATCGTAATGCATTTAAGCAATTCGGCAACCGCGGACGCGGTAACTCTGATCCATGCCAACCTCAACTTCAGAACGGGGAAGGTCACCATCGATCATTCGAAGCTGACACCACCCACACAACTCAAGAGACACAGCTTCAAAGTATACTCTGCAGAAAAAGATTTCATCGAATGAATCGCTATGCGATTATAGACAGCACTTTGTGCAGATACGATCATACCTCCGCGCCGTCTTTCTTCGCGCATCCTTACCCCAGATCTGGAACGCTATCGACGTCACATGAGCAACGACCACGATCACCGTTAGAATGATAATCGTCGTCTGCGGCCCGTTATGGTTGATCCAAGGCTGGATGCAGAAACTGAATGCACCACCCAGGATTTGACGCGTAAACGTCGACAATTGCACGATCTCACCCTCGAGCTCGGGATACGAGTCTAGTGCGTAGCCGAGCGCGACTGGAAGTGAGATATTGATGTACATGCCGATGAAGAAGAGGCCGATACAGGGAATTATCCAGTGTACACCTGCTGCAGCGCCGACGCCATACATCAGACTTCCCAGCGCGACCAAGATCGGGACGGGGAGATACATCCACAATCGATTCTCAGGCTCATGAAACCCATTTCGCCTCCGCGCCAGTCTCACAAGTAACATATCCGTAACCGGCCCAGAAAGAACCGCACCGAGGAGGGCTCCGATCGCAACGGGAATGTACATGAGTCCAAGCTGAGCGGGGTTGAAGTTGTAAGGCGGCGCGGAGAAGAAACTTGCTTGGGTGGTCATGATGACGCTGACGATGAGGGTTGGAAAGGCGAGTTGGAGACTGGCCCAGAGGGAGGCGGGGAGGGCGGCGACTTGGACCATGGAGAAGGTCAGGTTCCAGTATCCTGCTTTTACGTCTTCGTTGGGGCGGTAGATTGTCATTCGTTGGAGGTAGGAGTATCGTTTCGGTGATACCGGTGAGGCTTCGACGAGTGAGGCTGTTGGATGAAGCTCGAATGTGGTGGCTCTGGACTTGGCCTCGTCCTTCGGCTCTCGGCCATCTCCGGTGAGGATGGGAGATCGAGGTGACTTTGCGACAGCGACAGCACCACCTTCTCTCGCAAGCTGCGCCGTCCTCGCAAACGAAGTCTCCTCAACAGTAAAAACAACAAGCAACGTCGAGACACCGAAGAAAACAAGAAGATATCGAAACACCCACAACCACCCCTGCGCGTCAACAATATACCCAGCAGCCAGCGGCGGCAAAAACGTTCCGACAGAGAGAACAAACCCATACAACCCCAACGCTTCACCTTTCTGGTGCAAGAATGTCACATCAAGCAAGGAGGTGATGATTGTGCAGTATGATGGGGCGGTGCCGATGCCGGCGAGGGCCATGTAGGCGAAATAGAGGGAGACGTTGGTCATGAGGATGCCGCAAATTAGACCGACGAGAATAAAGAGGGAGCCGATGAAGTAGGACAGGCGGCGGGAGTGTTTTATTGTGGAGGGCTGGAGGAAGAGGACGCCGACGCCGCCCATCATTACGAGGATTGATTGGCCGTAGTCGAGTTGGACGTAGGTTGTGTCGAGGTCGGTTATCCAGATCGCCCAGGCTGGGGAGGACCATGCGATGCTGGGTGGTGAGGTGTGAATATGGCTGATTGACAGTGGTAATTGTTGTGAGGAGGGAGGGGAGGTTACTTACCATGCGTTGGCTAGGAAGGCCCAGAGGAGGAGGCAGAAGATGTTCCATGCCTTGTACGGCTTTGACCATGTCTAATGTGACTGTGAGTACATATACTGGGAACGATCAATGTGAGGTGGCTTGGCGATGCTTACAAGAGGGTCATTCGGGTTGGTGGTCGGTGTTGGGACAAGGACTAGAGCGCCCTTGTCTGTGTTCTCATCGAGGCCATCGCTGCTGGTGTTTGAGGGAGCTGCATTAGGTGTCAGTCTGGAGATGGACCACGTCTTGTCGGGAGAGCGCACTCTTGATGAGTTGTACTGTGCCAGGAGGATGAGATTCTCTCGACAACAGGCGAACGATGTTGTCGACACCCATGATTGGTTATGTCGCTAGATGGCCGTGATCAATTGCACACGATCAATTGAGGAAGAGAAACCACGATTGCATGAAAACGAATGAGCATTTAGAAACACAGTCAGAATGGCAGCACATTATTTACATATAGCATGGGGTTTGTAGCTATTCAGCCTCGTGCAACTTTATGGTTCAGCCCGATCGCACCAGTGACAGAGGCGTTGGAGGCGTTTGGCCTCGCGGCTCGAACATGTGTGTAGATGACCGGATGTGGAATGTAAACCTTATCAGGGCGCTTCAACATAGGCTTAGTGCCAAGCATAGCCCACGAGGCTGCCAAACAGACTCGGCGCCGATCTAAATGCTTGTTTTGGGCCTGGTCTGGGCCCAGACTAGGACCGCCACTACGGTTCGGGCTGTACTCGTGTACGATGGGCGGCGTGGGAGGTTGCATGTTTGAGGCGTGATGCTTTGGCGGGCAAGATGGATCGGAATGTGAATGCGGAGGAAAAGGGACGGCCACATGGTGTAGCGAAGGCTGTCTCCAGATTTTTTTGGATGCGATGTTCAAAAGCCTCCGATCCGAAGCTTCGAGCGTAAATCTGTAAGCCGATCTTGCTGGTGTAAAGTTGTCAGACGAACCAGGGTCAGGTACACCATGCCCAATCGCAGCAATTGTTCCCGTCGCTTGCCATGTAAGGCTGCAATGACGATTCCTGACTAATTCCCATATCGACATTATAGCAAAAGTTCCTCCTCAATGGAGACTTTTGTCGCGCAGATAGGGCGAAATGGATCGTTTGTCCTAGGAAAAGGATCCAGATGGCTCAGCACTAGGCCGGGTCGACTTGCAGCATGACGTGCACCAAGACGCGGCCGCGATGATAGGATTACGATAGGCAACTATCTCCGGATACCCCATCCGTTGCCGTTGACCATAAAAAGATGGTATGAATACCTTGACGTGCTAGTTGAGATAGTCGGAACTCGAGCATCTTCATTTCCCGACTTTTGAGTGGTTATGCGCGTCGACATCATGGCACAGGAAAACCCCAGCGGCGGCGACAACAGCAACGGCAGAGGCCGCATCCGCGACGTCCTGCCCAATGTACGCTTCGGCAAATGGCCGATCGGCCAGCTCAATTCCATCACCGACGTCTCCGGTGTGCTCGTCAGCGTTCAATCACTACACCCGACACCAGAGATCAATACGGGCGTGACTGTCATTCTTCCCCGATCTGATTGGTACGACTGGAGCAGTCCTGCCGGCATCTTCAGACTCAATGGCTGCGGTGAATTGACCGGCACGCACTGGATCGAGGAAACTGGTCTGCTCAACTCGCCGATTGTCATCACGGGCACGTCTGGTATTGGGCAGGCATTCAACGGGCTCAGGAAATATGTCGCTGAAGAACTTGGTCGTGAGAATAGAGACCATGAGATCTTCACCTTTCCGGTGGTCGGGGAGACGTATGATGGGTTTCTGAGTCATCAGAATGCTTTTGCGCTCAAGTCGGAGGATGTAGTCAAGGGGGTCAAGATGGCGAGTTCGGACAGAGTGCCCGAGGGGAATACTGGTGGTGGTACGGGGATGATCTGTCATCACTTCAAGGGCGGCACGGGCTCCAGCAGTCGCGTTGTGAAGGGGCTGAACATCGACGGGGAGGATACTTCGTATACGGTTGGAGTGCTCTTGCAGGCCAACTACGGGCACAGGGAGAACTTGCGGATCGCTGGTGTGCCTGTCGGGAGGATTTTGGCTGAAGAGGGTGATCCTTCGCCGATTGAAGAGGAAAAGATCGAGGCAAGAAAGGATGGGAGTATTATCATCGTGCTCGCTACGGATGCACCGTTGCACGGCTTGCAGCTTCAACGCTTAGCGAAGCGATGTGCCCTCGGCCTAGCCAAAGTCGGCGGCTACGCATCCAACAGCTCCGGCGACATCTTCCTCGCATTTTCAACAGCCACTAAAGTCCCAACTGAGAAATTTCAGGGCGGATCGAGCAGTCCATATGTACCACAGGAGTTGAAACTGGGCATGTCGGATGATAGTACCTTGACGGGGTTGATGGAGGCGGCGGCTGATGCGACGGAGGAGGCGGTTTATAATGCGCTTTGTATGGCGGAGACGATGGAGGGGAAGAAGGGGAGGAGGGTGAGGGCGTTGGATTTGGAGAGGTTGAGGGGGATTTTTGGGAGGTTGCCTGAGGGGTGGTGGTGATGATGAAGAGAAGGAAGAGGTACAGAGTTTTGTTTCAAAGGTGCGAAGGTGGTGGGGATTGAATCTGACAATGGTGCTGCTTCTGCGGATGACTTGGGCAGGCGGCATAGCAACCAGCCTTGGTCGACTGAGCTGGTCAATGAGGTGCATTTTATCCATCTTCCTGGTTCCCAGACTTCAACACGCACATACTTTACTATATTGCTTTCTCTTCCTGATAACCTCTTGATCTTCTCGTCTTACCAAGTGGAGCTACGGTCACTTGAGAATTACTCAACATGCTCTGAAGTAAGGTCCTTTTCAGCAACTCAAACCCAACTGAAGACCGACCCGATTTTACGGAGAAGGCTGAGCTTCATCGTGCTGCGCAGTCTTGGCTGGAGCGCGGCGAAGGCAGGGGCTTCTTCTCTAGCCTCGGTCATTTGTTGATGCGATTACGGAACACGCAACCTGCACCCCCGCATCTGCCAATGTCCTCTGGAAGAACCAACCGTATGCCCTCTCAGGCGAAGGCTATTGCTAAACAAGTAACATGTGAAAGTTCGGTCTTAGACGGCTCAAGTTGGCAAGAACTAGTGATAATAGCCAGAGACAGGCTGATTGAAGTCGTTGTTGTTGGTGTCGAGGTGGAGAAGGGAGAGAGGCTGTATCGATTCGTACCTCAGCCACGAAATATAGACAAGTTGGTGCTAGTGTAGGTGATGCAGGTCAGACGATACCATGTCGGTCTTGCCGAGCTATCCGAGAATACTACACAATGTCAGTACCAAGAGCCTTGGCGATCGGCAAAATCGTGTGGCTGAAGCAGGTCGGATATGCGTGTGCCCGATACCTAGTCGTGAGTCCATCTCGTACGGAGTGTACAGGACAGAGCGGCCCCGGCCAAGGACGGCCCCGGCCGGCTATGAGATGCCGGACCAGCATTTCTAGAGTCTAGTACGGGGAAATATTTCCCCTCCAATCACACCTTAGAATCTGAAAATGGGGAAGCAGATCCCCGTCGATACACTAAATCATAGTGCCACATCCCCACGGGCAGCTAGTTGTAGTAGCACTGTAGCGCAGCAGCGCAAAGATACCTGGGCTCGACAAGTAAGTTAAGATTGTTTTCCCCTGATTACGCATTGCCTGCTTAGTGTGAGTTGAATGCAGCATCAAATCAGATCAGCCCAGACCAAACGCATCAATATCTGTGGGGAGAATCTGAGTATCAACGCACTAACCGGCAAGACAGCATATTGGACTTGCGCAGCGTTCGATACATTGAAGCTTGGGGTCCTTGCAAGCCGTTAGCTTGAGTCCTAGTTGACGCTTCAGATGGCGACGCAAGTCGCAGAAGAGTATGCCATTGGATTGTGCCGGAGAGGCTCTGAATGTAGCAAAGAGAGCTACTACGATGAGAATTGACTCAATCTATACATTATTAGATGATTTGATCTCTCTCCTAAACACCCCTGCGTGTTCTAAGAAAAAGTATGCCTCTCTTGGAACTTAGCTAATCGTTTGTCTACCGCAAATACCCAGAGGTCATCTCTAATTGTGATGGTTGTAAGATGCTGGCAACAATGCTCGTCATTATTGAAGCAACAATGATGAAAAGACATAATACGCCGCAACTCACTAATACCAAATGTCAAACGCATTTCGGACTCGGTTTTCCAAGTTCATTGAGGCCGACCCATGCAGTACTCCATGGAATGCTAGTCGCTGTGGGGGTGGGACCAGTTAACAAGCGACGCTGTCCGTCCATCCGTCCTTTGCCGAATAGTGACTTTGCGAGACTGTCTGGCTTTCACGTCTCGACCCCAACTTTCTGACTACTCTAAAGTCTGCACCCGGACGCCAGCTGAGTCGTGTTGGATCATACACGCTATCTGAAGAGCCTAAAAGGACAGCCACGTGTTTTCTGAAGCCCTTCAAGTGCAGCCATCCTCACGCTGAACCCGAACCGATGCTCTCCCCCGCACCTCCAGGTCCAGGGATCTGGCCTTAAGCGCCCTGAAGCCGACCAGCGAACTAGGTAACTAGTTGTAGTTGTAGTTGTACTAGCGGACCCTCGCATGTGGAGCTGTGCTGAAAGGAGATGGAGGGCGTGCTTGGGGTTCGTCTGAATGCCACCAATCCAGCTGAACAGAGCGCGCCCACCCCTGCAAGATCAAGAAAGACCCTGCAGTGTCGCCGCACTTAGTTTGCCCTGCTACGGTACGTCTTTGGGGTTCGACGGGATTCAAATCTATAAAACCGCCTCCTTGCCAGTCCTCCATTAGTGCCCTTGACCCAAGAACACCCGTGGCTGTTGTTCAGTCTTCACATTCGAATTGAAAGCCAGCCTGCTGTGATCAGCTGATCTCAATATGATGGAGAAGACGCGTCTCTACAACTGGTATGTCTAGAGGATGGTTGCCAAACATGAAAAGCGTCGAGATAAACTGACAGGTTTTAGGTGGTTAGCCCTGGTGGCAGCGTCTTGCATGACACTGTATGGCTTCGACGCCAGTGTGTTCAATGTAGGAGCTCCAACTCACATTCGAGAGAGTTGCAAATGTCTAACACAAGACAGGCTCTGCAAGGGTCCCAGAACTGGCTTGATTGGTTCAACCTTGACCTTGTGAGTATAAATGCCCGCGAGAAAGACACCGTCTAGTTAATCATTTCGATAGGACAAAGACAGCTACACCATCGGACTTATCAACACCAGTTACACGATTGGTGGTATTGTTAGCGGCTTCTTCATCGCTGGCCCAGTCGTATGTCCACCAATACGGGCCCCCTTTTCATTTGAGCTCAGCTGACCTCGCTTTCCACAGTCTGACTACCTCGGCCGACGTTGGGGCATGGGTCTCGGCTGTCTGGTCACCATCGTTGCTGCATTCATGCAGGCCTTTGCACCTAAGGGTGTTCTTGGCTGCTTTATTGCCGGCCGTGTTCTCATTGGCGTGGGCCAAGGCCTTGCTCTAAGTATGTGCGCCTAACAATTGTCCCTCTCACAAAACCCTGCCTTTCGACTGACGCTTCCCTTTAGCATCTGGACCTGTTTACATCAACGAGATCTCACCGGCCTATATCCGCGGACACATCATGACGTTCTGGCAAACCTTCTATTCTGTGGGCGCATTCATGGCCTACTGGATCAACTACGCCTGTAGCCTTCACAGGGAGAAGTTGGGGGAGTGGGACTGGCGCATGGTTGTTGTGATGCAGGTCATGATCCCGACATTGGTCATTGTAATTCTTCCATTCTTCCCAGAAACCCCGCGGTGGTATATCCTCAAGAACAACAACGTCGATGCGGCTCGTGCCTGTCTGACGAGACTCCGCGAGACTCCGGAAGAGGTTGAGGACGAGCTGCTTCAGATCCGTGGAGCGATTGAGTATGAGAAGGAGGCTGTGGCTCCGGGCTATTGGGCCCTGATCAAGGACAAGTCTGTCAGAAAGCGTCTGGTCCTTGCCATGATTCTCAATGTTGGCCAGCAACTCACCGGACAGGGAACTCTCAACTCATACTCCACCTCCATCTATAAGAAGGTCTGGACTTCAGCGTCCACAATGTAAGAAATCCACCTCGATATCTTTGCGATGCTTGTTAAACTAACGAATTATTCACTTTTCAGCAACCTGATTAACGCACTTTGGGCTACATTCGGCATCCTGTTTACGTTGAATGCTATCTGGACTGTCGACCGGTACGGTCGCCGCTGGCTGTTCCTCGTCGGAAGCGCCGGTATGGCACTTTGCATGCTCCTCGTTCCAGTGATCAGCCTGGCTACTCCGAATACCGCAACAGGTGGAAAAGAACAGCCAGTTGCTATCGCAATTGTGTTCTGCCTATTCCTATTCATGTACGTTTCTGCACAAGTCTACTTGTTTACTTCCAGGTCACCTTTTGCAAACACACGCAAGCTAACAACTTGAAATAATAGCTTCTTCTACAAACCCTCATGGGGCGCGGCAACGTGGATCTGGACTTCGGAAATCTTCTCCGCCAACGTCCGATCCCAGGCCGTGGGCATGGCATCGCAGAGCCAGAACGTGGCCAACACTATTTTCCAGCAATTTTTCCCGACGTTCCTGGCTAAGACTGGACTAAAGTGTTTGTTCTTCTTCTTTGCGATGAATATCGTCCTCGGAGCCTATGTCTGGTTCTTCATCCCGGAGACAAAGGGTATCTCTCTTGAGCACATGGATACGCTGTTTGGGAGTATTGATCATACGGAGAAGGGCGCTCAAATGCTTACTCATGACCACGTTGAGAATGCTATTGATATTGAGAACCAGGCTGCAAGCGTGCAGCATACCCAGCGAACCTAAATATCAGGTAAATAGGGTGTAGCACAGTTCATGATCCAAGTGGTCATGGGACACTTCGCGAGCTATAATAGTGGCTTCCTTTAATCATATGATACGGGCATGTAATGTGTTGCACTTGTTCTGTCCTACAACGACTCTATTCGTGGCCTCAGAAAGCATCTCCTGGTCAGTCTGAAGATATCTATAGCCACAAATTCTAGTAAATTAATACTATAGTAGGTAAGTGGGATGTCTAAAACTCACACTCGAGTCTGGGCATTCGCTAGATGTATCGTTATGATGTCTGTCAACTGGACATTTGCATCTAGCATAGAGAGTTCATATATATATTTAGCGTGGCGAACAGAAAGGTGGGAAAGAAGGGAAGGAGGGTAAGGGCGTTGCATTTGAAGAAATTGAGGTTTTCTTTTAGAGGTTGCCCCAGAGCTAGTGGTAATGAAGAGGAGTAACAGGCACGGATTTGTAGTACCAAGATGCTATAGTAGGAAGATCTTTGTATACAGGTATTCAAAATGCCGGGCAGTTGCAGCTCTAATACTTAGCATATGGCAAGATCAAAGGAATGGCTTTAGTCGATTATTGAGAGTTACTACCTCATCTACCTCATGCCTCAACCATTCTTATCAAAATTAGACCCAATAACCTCATCAAGAGCCATCAATCCCATCAACCCAGATCCAGGCTTGTCGGCACAGCTCAGCCTCTTCCTCATCACAGTCATAACCAAGTAGCATCTCGAACAGACGCAGGTTCTGGCTATAAGCGGCCTTCCGCATTGCACTTCCGTGCTTGCCGCTCGACGCCTTGCAGTCAGCGCCACTGTCTAGAAGGGCCCGAACGACCTCGAGACTGCTAATGTTGTAGCAGGCATGTTGAAGAGCCGTCACACCATCGCTGTCTCTGGCCTGCACATCAGCTCCGTTTTCCAGGAGGAGCTGAATCACCTGCGCATCCTGGTGCCATTGTCGGCACGCAACCACTAAAGGGGTACCATTCTCGGAGCCGTCTCCAGCATTGACATCTGTCCCAAACCTCAGCAAGTTCCTTATGATTTCTTCCTTTGGATCTTGTTCTTGCTTTACTTCACGCACTGCTGCTGCGCAGACATAGTGAAGTGCTATGCCTTCTGGCCCCTCTAGATCAGGATCGGCGCCGTAAGCAAGAAGAAGGGCGACTACCTCCGATGCTGCTGATCGGCAGGCTGACTGCAGCGGAGTGCACTGCGCAGACGAAGCTCTTCCGTTGACGTCAGCTCCATGTGTTAGCAGTAATGAAATCAAAGAGACCCTCTGTGGGTTCTCTGGACGTCGACAAGCGTGCTGGAGCGCGGTGAACGGCCCATACGTTGCTGCATTGATGTCGGCACTGTACTGGAGAGCCACTCTAAACAGCTCCAGTGGATCTTCCACTTCCTCGTGCCAATGCGCGTCACAGGCATATCTAAGTACTGTCTCAGACCAGCGCGGTGTTCCATGCCAATCAACAGAAGCGGCATGCTTGAGGAGCGTGGAAAGCATATTCATTTTGTTCCTTCTTTCTCCAGAATCACATGGCGTAGACACAGCCACGCTAAGTGCATCCTCTCTGATGTCGGGAGGATCAAGCTGAGCGCCGCGGCCCAAGAGGATTGTGACCAGCTCCACATGGCTCCGAGAGCACGCGGCCTCAAGAGCCCCTCGTTGCCATCCCTTGATCAAACCACTATCGCTGAGTCGGAAGGTGACGTTTGCCCCATAGTCAATCAGGAGTGAGACAATTTGAGGCGACGCATACCAAGCTGAAATATGAAGTGGCGGAAGCAGTGCTACGTCTTGTATTGCTCTAGCATGGTGTGAATACTTATAAAATACCAGAGAAGCCGCTGCTGGTAGCTCAGATGAGTTGCGTGACGCCAGCTCACGCCGGGCATTCGGATCAGCACCCTTTCCGAGAAGAAATCGAACAATGGCCTCATGTCCAATGAGGCAGGCAATGGCCAAGGCTGTCAAAGGGCCTTCTGGCCGGCAAAAGTGATCAAGATCAACTTCGTACCTGTTCACAAGTAGCTGCACAATCTCCAAGGAACTGCCAGCCGCAGCTGCCTGTAACGGTGTCCGGAGGCAATCAGCGTGACCCCCTGGCGCTGCTCCTTGTCGTATAAGCTCTTCCGCGACGATTGGAAGTCCATAGTGACAGGCTTGGACGAGAGCATGAGCAAGCATAATATGATGCGGCATATCCTGGCGACGCCATGATAACACTCGCCCGGTATCACCTGCCCATCCGCTGAGCTGAGGGTCAAATGCTGGTCCACGTCTCTGGAGAAGTTCGACAGCTTTTGCTTGTACATCTTGACTACTATCTCCAATAATTCGAGCGTGATCGACCCAGTCCGCTCCTGCAATTCGCGTTAAAGGACGGGCGGATGGGTCGGTAGACAAGAGCCCATAGTAACCAGAGAGCTCGTATCGTCCGCGGTCATTCGCATAGAGACGTAGATGGTCGACTTCACACAAGTAGGAGAGATACACCATGCAAATGCTCTCACGTGCGCTAAACTCATCCAATCCTGGCTCTGCTGTGGCGTCGCCCGGTTTGCTTTGCAGAAGCCACTCCCTGACGCTAAAGTGAGCTAGCTGGACATCATACAGCCAGACGTCTGTTTCCCAGCCAGAGGCAGAGGTCTGATACTCAATAGGAACTAAGCGTGCCAGGCCTGAGAAGTACGCAACAATCTCCTCTGGGTCTGCCATGCGATGTTCCTCAGTAAATGCAGGTTCTTGGCTGATCTCGACAGCAAGAGCGTCAATCAAGGCATCTAGCTTGATAGGTGTCTTCGAATATGCCAGCAGCTGGAGTATCCGGACTGTATAAGGCCGATCTTCCTCTGGAATGGTAGTCAAGATCCTCAAATAGGTTTCGTTCAGGGTCCGAGGCAACTTCTCCATAGCTCGTCGAAGCGTTTTAAGGTCTCTGCATCTTTCGAGAACAGTAAGCTGGCAAGATACCCAACGAAACCTAACCGTTGACCTTGGCTTTAGAAAAAAAAAATCAGGCGAATGCAGGTGAATAGGTAGGACACTTACATCCCATCAGCTTTCTTGGCAAGGCCTTCTTCAATCTCGTTCTGGACATCTTCCCGCTTTTCCCATCTCTTCAATCCACTATGCTGCCGAATAGCAAAATGAATATAGCTTGAGATATCATGCTCCGTGTGCTCAGCATCGAGCTCGAGTATCTTAGAGCCCTTAGTCCAATTGATGAACTGAGACCTAATGTGGTCCTCGTAGCGACTTGTGGCGAGAACGCGCACATCCATCTCCCAAGTCTTGCAATCTTTAATCCATGCGACCAACTCTCTGTTTTGCCCTCCCTTTTGTGGACATTCGTCTAAGGCATCCAGAACAATGTATGCTGATCCAATCTTCCTGATCATGTCCTTGAAAAGGGTAGCAAGGACTGCAATGCTAGACGTAGAATAGTGCTTTGTTGCGTCGACTAGCTCTCGAGTTGCTGGCACATGCGTATAGAGCTGATACACGAATGAGCTCAGCATTGACTGTAGGCTCTGCTTCGAGGTATTATTGAATGTGAAGTAAAAGTAGAGAATTGTGCGGACTTCTACCTCGGGTGCTTGAAGATTCTCAATGATTGTAGACGACAGCACTGTTTTGCCAGCCCCAGGTCTGGCATGTAGCCAAAGGAAAGCGTGCGGTGTAGTCTTCCAGGCTTGATACTCTTTGCTCTCGAGAAACCACTTTCCAGTATTGGCATGCCGCTGCTTCAACGCCTCATGAAAGTCTGTTGAGGGGTCTGGAGGCGAGAGCCATTTCCGGACCTCGTTGGCTTGAGAACGGTTGCCAAGCTCAGCCACACGGTCTTTGGTGTCTTTCGCCAGAGTCTTGATCTCTTGGGTGTCACGAGATACTGGGTATATGAAATGAGCTTCTTACTATCCTAATAGGGTTATAGGCAAACCGTAAGTTGATTTGACTTACTTTTAGATAGCTCCATGCTTTGTTCACCAGCCACCTTTGAAGGAGGAATCCTTCCAAGCAGATCTTTAGCGTACGCCGCTGCCACCATGGCCGCATAGCCCTGCCAGTCGTCATTCTTGTGGGTATCGCAATAGTCACAAATGCCACGGATCACTAAGCACTTAAAGTGATCCATGAGTCCAGCAGCTTCCATCTCGAAACATAGAACATCCTTCTCTGCAACTAATTGATCCCGTAGCTCGGCCGATTTGATCAAGGAATTCCCCGATGCTATTAGGCCGTAGTGAACTGTCGTAATGTCGTCCTCGTCTTCGTTTCTTTCTTCTCGAAGGATGAGTTGATCCTTTTGTAAGGCACACGTTGACTCGCAAGCTTCTTTGGGATGGATGTGACGGAAGGTACTCTGGAAGAGTCTGTCCGAGGCGTTTAGGGGACGTGTGTATTTCCGCTTGAGCCTGGAATTCTTCTGTAAGACAGACGCAACAGACTCGCTCAGTCTATTTCCGCTTATCTCATGTATAGCTTCCAGTTCCTGCACAGCATTTGCGAGTAGCCGCGGGGGAGCATCCAAATGTTTAGTGACACTGAACTTCTCGCCCTGTATGGCCTTACCAAAGTCGTATTGAAGGACTGCACCGTCATTACCGGACACAGAACTGACAACGACGTCGCCGAGTCGAATGTCACTCTTTGGAGAAGGGCATCCGCCGCCAATGCCGACCATTAGGCCGAATTTGATGTTCGGAAACGTCCGAAGGAGGTCTCGGGCGACAGCTGCAGCGCTGTTGGTTCCATAGCTTCCATGCGGGAGACAAGCTATAACGATGTTGTGTCTGTTCATTGTGCCTAATGTGTATAGATTGTCGTCATTGGGATGTTGCTCTGAGATCTGTGGATGTGCCTCATCCAGGAACACCTTCGCAGCGACATACTCAGCGCTGATAGCGCATATCCAGCCCACTGTGTAGTCGGTGATTTCAGGCATTGCGGCAACGAGAGGAGGTTCGTGATGGGTTGAAGGAGTAAAAGTGAGGCTGGCAACCCCGCCACTTCATCTCAGAGCCTTCTCTTGCCTGCATGAATGTTCTGCACTTATACCTCAGCTCGTCACGTGACTGCTGCAGGACCATTTGCTGTGTGAAACCGTCTTATTGATAGTTTAGTCTATCCTTCACATGGCGTGATCAATTGATGTGGTTAGAGATGAGCGAAAGACGAGAGAAATTGGGACTGAGCGCCTATACATACAGGCAGGATAAGATAAAGAAAATGTGATAGCATCACAAACAAAGACACTCACACTATAATAGCAGCAAGTGCAATTTTACTGTAGCTTGAACTCCCCCGCGAGCCTTATACAAGGATGATGGTGAGGGTTCCATGTGACAGTGCTGGTATCCGGAGCGGCAACGGGAAGAGATACTACTAGCGGTTGCAATACGCATCGGAACCGGCCCGCTATACGCTTACAGCACTGTGGACTCAATAGTAGTAGCGAGAAATTAATTCTGACTTGTGTCTTATTAGCTCTTATTGTGCTTTCCTGTTCTAGTTCGTGGAGCCCAGAGCACGATACTCTACTTCTCTAGAATAGCCTTGACAAAGCCAGCAACGGCGTCTTCGCCCTTAGACTGCAGACCCAAAAGCTCATTGGACACGTTCTTAAAGTCCGCTCCGTACGCGGGATCCAAGAGAGAGCTGAGAATCTCAGGCACAACCACACTGAAGTCATTGACCCCCTTGGCCTTCTTCTCGTCTGCCTCGGCACGCACATCCGCCAGCTTCGCCGCCTTAGGCTCGAATGACCGCTCGGGAGCGACCTGCTTTGCGATCTCGAGCAGCTTGTTCTGAGTGAGCTTGAAGTCGTTGATGTATAGCGTCTTATTCTCCGTCTCAGCCGGCTTGCTTAGAACGGCCACGACGGCTTTCGCGACCGTCTCGACAGTAGTGGCAGAGAAGACACTGTTGCCACCGTCGAATACGGTTGGTTGGTTGAAGTCGATCAAGAAGCCGCTGAGGACGTACGGGATGAAAGCTCCGTTGTGGATTTGGGTGTAAGTAAGCTTTCCAGACTTTGCTTTCTCCTTGACGCTGGTTTCGACGACGACCTTAGTGTTTGCGAAGAACGGAAGTTTGCGCACGTTCTCGTTGGCAATGTCGGACCCAAAGTCCGAGGGAATGAGTCTGTAGACTCCTGCAGCGGCGGCGGCCTCAATCAGAGGCAGCTGTGAGAGGATGGCGGCGGATGAAGGGGTGAGGATGAGGGCGTCCTGTCCCTTCAGAGCTTCTGTGAGGTCGGAGACCGACTCGTGATCAACGTTGATGACTTTGACGCGATCTGGGAAGGTGGAAGTGGATGTCGGACGACGAAGGACTGTGACTTCAAAACTGCCATTATCGACGAGGCTTTGTAGAACCTGGGAGCCGAGGTAGCCTGCTGCTCCAGAGATGGCGACTTTCTTGATTTGAACCATGGTGTGTATCAAGTCAAGGGGTTGATGCGACTATTGTGACAGAAGAATTCAATAATAAGAGACGCGAATGAGGAATGATGAGGGTATATTATGTGCTCGAGGTTGATGCTGGCATATCGTTGCTTGTGCTGTTGCTGGGTTCAGTCAGTATGTGCAGTGACACGGTCTATATATACTCGTGAACGGGGTTGTGTCTTAGGCCTGAAATATAACACCTATCCCACATGAAGCTGATCACCCCATAGAACGTCTGTATTACAATATCTGTCGCAATCCAGCTAACTCTCTCAAGCTTGGCAAGGTACAGCTATTGGCGGGGGTCTTGATCGCACCATGCTAGCGAGTAGTGACGAATAGGATTAGAGTTGCCGAGTGGGAGGCTGATTACTATTGTCCACCAATTCCTATGGGCGATAAGAAATCCTACAGCACGCCATGTATCATTATAGTTAGTCTCGTCTTTATTAATTGAGCCTGGGCTCGGTGTGGTGCAGGGACCGGACCTTTCAAGCACGTGGTTTTGACATTTTGTGTATGGTCTCATACCCGACCGTCAATGCCGAACCCGGCCAAGTGGGATGGATGCACACAAATACTACATCCCACTCCAAGCTTTTAAATCAAATACTGGACTTCAGTGGTTACGAATCTGAAAGCTTTCCATCATAGTCTGTGCATACTGCATTTGTCTTGGTAACGTGATTTCGTCATTCGTGTGATTGAGCACCGGCATGAGGATTTAGTCCCAATCTTGCTGTCTTGTCTCTTTGAAAGCATACGCATGTACAATACGATTAGTTTAACCTCATGCAGCTATTCCAAGAGGCTTATTGAAGAAATAAAGTAATGAGTCAAGAGCAATAATGTCCTGTCAAGTAGGATAAGTTAAAAACAACTCAAACCAGTCTATAGCTATATTCCTGGATTACAGTCGTACTAGCCATCAATCAAGGAGAACAAGGCACCCTAAATCGCAAGTGTGATGTGATCGATCATTTAACATTCAAGGTTTCTAATTTATCAGCGCCAACACTGCCGTAGCTGAAGAGGCAACCTCAGGTCCTAAGGCTCTGAAGGTGTGGAGCAGAGCTTCCGCAAATAATCGAGAGAAGGCTTTCCTCAAAGCTGTGGACTGAATAGAGAGGATGCGAATTGAGCTTAAATATCATTCGTACTTCTGTTTTCTGTAGACGCGACTGGCTTAATTGACAGTAGAGAGATCACTAAGATTCACTACGAGAGACCACAGGTTCGATCTTTATCCCTAGTTCTCGCCTCTTCGCAGACTGCGTCAGCATTAATTATAATATAAAATCTAGTAAAAGAATACATAGCACGTACCTTTAAAGGAGATTCAGATGGCAAGGTGTACCGAGAATGAATATAGAGATGGTTCTGGCTGACCTCGGCATACCTTAAAGGGTTAGTCCGCCCGGCAGAGGTCCTGTGGTAATGCCTGCGCCCGCTGTCGGTAATGCATGCTCATAGTGGTGGCTTGCAGCAAGTCATAGCCACTAGAACTTGTAGCTGAATCGAATTGGATTCAATTAGAAACACCTGAAATTGTCATCGAATCTACATTAATTTTAACAATATTTTCCGAGAGTGCCTGCATAGTGCACTCTGCTGAGAACGCCGATAGCGGTGCCTCGGCCCTTCTGATGCACCTCCCCCGCATCTCCCCACACACAGGCCGCTCGTGCGCTCCAACTCAGCTTCCCCACGATGCAATGCTGCCCTCCCAAAACATCTACGTAACCACTTCTCTTTCTTGGACGTTGGTGCTCTAGCTTGCATATGCTCATTGCCGAGTTAGTTCCATTCTTGAGCTAATTGACTAGGGTAGCGCAGCTTATCTGTTACTTTCTCGGCAGAGTGGAAGCTCACCTCTCCCTTCTTTGTCCTTGACTTTACCCGACTGAACTTCGACCTTCATCACCACTCGAGTGTTACCTGCCACGCCGCAATCATGTCTGCTGCCGTGCGCACCGCCCCGACTGTGAGTCAATCAGATCTCAAAACTCAATTGCCAATGCTGACTTGAATCGCGACAGGCCGCCAAGAGGGCAACCTCGCTCCTGCGCACCATTCAATTCACCCATCCGCCCTCCTGTCCCTGCCACTCCAACCCGGGCTACCACAAGAACTCCCCTCCGCCAACGTCCCTCCTTGCCCGCGCAAAGGACCTCTCACCCCGTCGAGGCTATGCGACCCCTTCATCCGCCGACTCCAAGGACTATGCCTTTGAAATGGCTGCCTCGTCGATCCGATTCGGACCCGGTGTGACGAAGGAGGTTGGCATGGATTTTAAGAATATGGGCGCGAAGAGGGTTTGTGTTGTGACGGATAAGACGGTTGATAAGTTGGCGGCTATGAAGCAGGTTAGGGAGGGGCTTACGAGGGAGGGCATCAACTTTGAGGTGTACTCGGATGTGCACGTCGAGCCAAAGGATTACTCGTAGGTGGTCTTGCGAACACGGCTTCTGTTTGAAGCACGCCAAGCTAACAAATGGGTTTAGGATCAAAGACGCTATCGCTTGGGTTCGCCCATACAAGCCTGACGCCTTCCTCGCTGTTGGCGGCGGCTCCGTCATGGACACGGCCAAACTCATGAACCTCTACAACGCCTACCCTGACGCCGACTTCCTCGACTTCGTCAACGCGCCCCTCGGAAAGGGTCTTCCAATCGACAAGCCTCTACCTCCTCTGATCGCCGTACCCACCACCGCCGGAACCGGATCTGAGACTACTGGCACAGCCATCTTCGACCTCGTGTCCAAGCGCGCAAAGACTGGTGTCGCACACAGGAACCTCAAGCCTACGCTGGGAATATGCGATCCTCTGAACACGAGTACAATGCCTGCCTCGGTCAAGGCTGCATCTGGCCTGGATGTGCTCTGTCATTCCCTGGAGAGTTGGACTGCTATTCCGTACTATGAGAGGTCGCCCAGACCGTCGAACCCGATTCTGAGACCGGCGTATCAGGGCGCGAATCCGATCTCGGACGTTTTCTCGTTTCATGCGTTGAGAAGGACTGTCAAGTATTTGCCGAGGTCGGTCAAGGATCCGGATGATCTGGAGGCGCAGAGTGAGATGTTGCTTGCGGCTACGCTTGCTGGTGTTGGCTTTGGCAATGCGGGTGTCCATCTCTGCCACGGTACGTCTACTCTTGAACCTTATTTGGAGTAGTTTTCTGACAAATGCAGGCATGTCGTACCCCATCTCAGGCCAGAACCCTGGCTACAGACACGTTGGCTACGAAAGCCTTCCCTCCCCTTTGATCCCCCATGGCGTCTCAGTCGCCGTCTCCGCCCCCGCCGTCTTCCGCTTCACAGCCGCCTCCAACCCCGACCGCCACCTCGAAGCAGCCGAAGCCTTCGGCGTGGACATTTCCAACGTCAAGCGCGAGAGTGCCGGAGAAGTGCTAGCCGAGGCTTTGACCAAGTTCCTGGCGGACCTGGGCGATCAACCGAAGGGGTTGAAGGATCTGGGCTTTGGGATGGAGCATATTGAGGAGTTGGTGGAGGGGACTATTCCGCAGAAGAGGGTGCTTATGTTGGCGCCTGGGTTGGATGCGGAGTTGGAGAGGGAGAAGGACCAGTTGAGGAGGTTGTTTGAGGATGCCATGACTCACTAGAGGCTGGAAGGACATACGCAGCATATGAAGTAGGAAGAACATACAGTACATACTTTGACCGAATTTGTGTGGACAGTCCTTGATGTATTGATGCCTGTGAAGGCCTTGTCTAGCGCATTTCAATATATGCAGTGGTCCCAGATAAGCTCTGACCAGTACCTGGCTGCCTAAAGCGATGGACATGCTTCGTACTTTGCCTTTATTATAGTCAACACTTTATTCGACATACTTCGCAATGATATTCTTTGCGATGCCGGGTTGTTGATGGTTGTTTGGATCCAGGGCTAGATTAACCAATATTTTCTTCGTGTGTGGTTCGCTCCTCCCTCTTACTGTCCCGTCTCTTCACACCAACCCATCATGCACCACTGCACCTTTGTCAGACGGCTGTAACGAAAGGATCGCATAATATCTCTCTCTTTACCTTAAGGAAGCGAAACGAGAAGAAGAAGATCAGAATCATTCGAGAGGTTGAGGCTACGGAGAAACGGGCACTGGGCGCTTTGAGACGGATGAGTGACGAAATGGAAATGGATCAGCTGAAGCAGATGCCGAAAGATGGCCGACAACAATCAGAACAACGGCTAGATCATCAACAAGATCAACAACAAGATCAACAACAAGATCAACAACAAGATCAACAGGCACAAGAACAAGCACCCCGACAAGACATGGCACCAAAGCCAATGTTCATCTACGGCACCCTTTGCGCCAAACCACTCCTCGCCTGGGTCCTCACTGGTGACGCCAATCGCGTCGACGAGATCACACCCTTGATCACCCCAGCTGAGGCGCAGGACTTTGCTCGGTACGCACTTCGCGGAAAAGACTACCCAGCAGCCATCCTCAAAAAAGGCTCCACTACCAAAGGGTATTTGTTACAGCCGGCTACACGTTCGCAGAGGAGGAAACTGGATGACTTTGAGGGGGAGATCTATCGGGTTGAGAATGTGACTGTGAAGAAGTCGGACGGGGAGGAGGTGCAGGCTGATGTTTACATCTGGGATGGAGAGGAGGACGGATTTGATGGGGAGTGGGACTTTGAGGAGTTCGAGAGGGAGAGGTTGGAGGATTGGCTTGGGTTGTTTGAGGGGATGGAGATGGTTGGCGATGATGACGACCAACAAGAGACCGGCGACGATTGATGGGATGGGCTACGTGGAGCACTTCGTGAACGAGTGGGAGAATGGACCGCTAGACTTGGAAGCCATTGAAAAGATGGATTTTGGCGTGCATGAACTATATGACTCAAGAAACGTGTCGCGAGTGTCATCAACATGGCACTCCGGCATTAGCTGGCTGCCTCTAGCTAGCATAGTGATGCCTTGCAATTACTTGTCAGTGAGTGAGAGAATTTCGTGAAATGAGAGTGAGTGAACTATATGATTGAAGGTGGCTACTCAGGCTTCTGTTTACCTAACCTTTGCAACCGAGCTTGTATCTCCCTTTCCTCCTCATCTAGCCTTGACAGCCTCGTCAATCTCTCCCTCTCACGCGTGATGTCTAGCTGCCGCCTATGTAAAGCCTCCCGCTCAGACACTGCTTCCCCTCCCTCCTCATCATTTGCGTTTACTGGTCCCGTCGCCCGACTTTCCGGTCCGTGAGGGCCGCTCCCTGACGTGGCTGCCTCTGAGCGTGCCTGGGCGGTTGAACCGGATATGGATGTCGCTGCTAGTTCGTACCCGTGGGATGGAGGACTGGTGTTTTGCATTTCCGGGAGGTGAGGGTCCGTCTGTGGATTGGGGCTGGAGTGGTCTGGATAGGCTGCTGAGACGATGGGAGTGGCTGATAGCTCGTGGCCTGCATGGCTGACGATAGGTGGTCCTTGAGTTCCAGAGGCGGTGGTCTGCCGCATTGGTATGTTTGAGAGTTCGTAGGGACTTCGATGATCGACGGAGTCGAGTTCGGGTTTTATTGCTGTGCCGTCGGCTTCGTATGGACCTGTATATGGACTTGCAGGCGTGGCGACAGCCCCATGGTCTTGGGGATTGGACTTGGGCTGTCTTCTGCGACGTATACAGAACAGCCAGACAAGGAGACCCAGGATGAGCGCAGCGATGGGCAGACCTACGCCGAGGCCAATCTTTGCACCAAGCGATAGACCGCCACTGTCTGAGGAGTCATCTGAGGAGTTTTCGGAGCTCTCAGTCGGTGCTGCTGTTGCTGATGTCTCGTCGCTTGTAGATGAATCCGTCAAGGAGCTGGATTCCTCACTGGTGACCAAGAATGTGGGGGTGGGGACGCCCATCGTGAATGTAGTCACATCGACTGAAGAAAGGCCGCTATCCTCAGTTGTTTCCGGTTCCTGGCTAGTCGTCGACGATTTAGTGGTCCTCGAAGTCGTAGAAGAACTCGACTGATCCTTCGTACTACAGACAACCTTATCAGGTACATCCACGCCAGCCGCCCCGCAGATTTGTTTCGCATAATCCACCGCTTGCTCCTGATCGGCCTCTGAACAAGACTCGGCCACACAGCAGGCGACGTCGTCGAAGAAGGATGAGTCGTTGCATATACATCCAATGTCCAGTGCTTGGCACCCGCCGGTTTCTTCGCCCGATGTTAGTGGTTCGAAGCAGGAATTCTGTTGGTCGGTGAGTATGGGAGTCTGTGCCTGCGCGTTGGGGAGGACGGGGGAGGGTGATGGAGGAACTTACTGCGCAGGGTGGAAGGGATTGACCAGAACCAGGAGCATCTTGCGCATTCGAGATAGGCGCAAAGGCAAGGAGAACAGCTGCGAAGGGGATTGCGCTCAGCATGTTGTAGTCTAGGTCTCGGGCGACCACTAGCAAGTGTAAGCCGTAAGAGCGTCGCGGGCCGCAACACCACTCATGAGTTTAGGAAGCGGAGAACAACAACAAAATTGGAAGATACCAAGACGTAGGAAAGGAATAAAGAGGGGTAATTTGAATTGAATGTGATGGCTGGCACGGGCATGCATCCCTGTGCCTGTTCCTCTTCTTGTTGGGAAGCACGGCGCAGCCTGATCTCGCGGTGGCGTTCAGCCGCTTCCACTGTTGGTTAGCTGCATCACCAATGCTACCTTGACGGGTCAAACAAGTCACGTGCGATTGAAGAGATGAACGAATACCTGGATATGTGTTCATTTCAATCGTGCTTCTGTTTGCATGTAGAGGTCGATACGCCAGCTGCATAGTCATGCTCTTCCGAGTAATCCTCCCTCAACGCCAAACGCTCATGGAAATCAAGAAAGAAAAACAAGTTGGAGGGAACGACTCATGGAAGGCCCTAAAGATTTGCCAGGGGCATAGCGCAGTTCGAGCCGCTCTTTGTGCCCAGAGAGCATGTGAACTATTAGAGCGATGACTCTGGTTGTGGTCCGCTTTACTTCGGTTCAATCAGACCGACCGAGTTCAAGGCCTCGCGCAGCGTTGCGAATTTCACAGGCTTTGTCAAACAGACGTCCACGCCGCTGTCGAGTGCCTCCTTGTGCGTATCATCAGAAGAAAGGCCAGTTAGGGCAAGCACAGGCCTGGTGGGCAATGATTGCTTGCGTTCGTAACGCCGAATTCGTCGTGTGGCTTCAAGACCATCCATAATCGGCATCGAGATATCCATCAGAACCGCAGAATATTGCCAGGGGTCTTCCTCATACGCGTCCACAGCCTCCTGTCCATTTACAGCGGTAAGATACGAGTATCCGAGCCTAGTGACGATAGCAGACAGAACCTTCAGGTTGATGCTGTTGTCGTCCACGAGGAGCAACTTCTTCTCTGCCTTCAAGGTGTCGGCTGAGCCTGTCCCATCCCTTGGGAATTTGAGCGCCTCGACCTCGGCTGGAGATGGCTGTGGCGGTTCCTGATCTGGTGTTTGGGGTGTTGCCTGGTCAAATCCAGATGGAATATCGTCCAAATTCGACATTTGACTCGCGAGTGGCGAAAGCTGTCCAGAGCCTAAACTGTGAGCACGCTTCAAGACAGCTGGCCGCGGCACTACAACGAGATTGGGCAACCCTGTCCATCGCCGGTAGGCGTGAAGAATGGCTCTTGCAAAGATACGAGGGGCGATACTTCGCCAGGCGGTTCCTGTTAGCTGATACATGTGCAATAGAGAGTGAAGAGAGACTTACGGCTGCGAAACAAACTCGATAACCCGTCGCGCCTCAACCGCCTCGTACGCCTTATGTAGACGCCAGGCGGAAGCCGCATCCCGGCAGACGACAATCATTGGTACTCGTGCTTGCATAGAGCCCAAGCTATCATCCGAAGCGATGAAGGTCTCTTCTGACAGCAGGACGACATCTGGACGGAGCTGATCCCCCGTAGCGATCAAGGAGAGTTTCAGCCAGCGGCAGCAAATCGTCTCAACTAGACCACGCCCATCGCTTCCCCAGTCGGAGCTGAAGCCGTGTATAGCTACTCGCAGCCCAGAGAGCTCCCGAACCTGTTCCTCAAACATCCTGTCTTCCTCTGACATGTCACCAGTCTGCTCGGGAGTCTGCTGCAGAGGTGGACTATGTGGAAGTGTAACTTGAATCGTGGTACCTTCGCCCAATTGGCTTTGGACCTTGATCCGTCCTCGCATCTGGGTGACCATCTTCTTGACCAAGCTCAGACCGAGGCCGATACCGGGAGACAAGGAGTCTTCTTGAGAGAAGGGTTGAAAGAGTGAATGCCGTAGAAAGTCCTCGCTGATTCCACTACCGGTGTCCGAAACAGTCAAACGAATCACCTTATGCGACGCGAATCTCCTAGAAGTCTCCTGGGCCAGCTTCACGTGGATCGTGCCATCGGCTGTGTGTTTCAGGGAGTTGCCCACTAGGTTCATGACGATCCGACGCAACGGACCGGGCTGTAGATCAAGCAACCAGTTGCAGGTCGAGTCGGTCGTCACGTACACGGCAACAGCCCCTTTGCCTTCAGACTGATGCTCCAACACCCCTGGCCAGCTGTCAGGCAGCTTAATCTCCGACGGAGTGCTGTCTCTAGAATTGGCGGAGCCTCGTGAATTGCTTGGCGGCCCAAATTGCTCCGGGGATATGTGTTCGAAATTGAAACCTGCGACAACGCTAACGACGACATCTTCGACAAGACCGTCCAGCCGCACAGAGTTGCGCAAATTCTGCTTACCAAAGAACGAGCCCCTCGGTCCCAGTATACCAGGGTGTACCGGCGTGGTCTGCGAGTTTGCTGGTTGAGTGACATTGTTGACCTTTGAGAAATCCAATAAGTGGTTGATGGTATCGAGCAGGGTGCGACAACATGTCTCGATAATGTGCGTAGCGTTGCCCTGGTAGACTGTGAGCTCTGTGTCGTTCAGAACTTCAGTGCTTAGGATGATGCCATGTAGCGGCGAACGTAGCTCATGGGACAGGGAGCCTAGAGCATCGGATTTTGCCTTTTCAGTCTGCAGAACCTCCATG
Organism: Sarocladiaceae sp. CBMAI 1973; assembly: GCA_021347865.1. NCBI lineage: Eukaryota > Fungi > Ascomycota > Sordariomycetes > Hypocreales > Sarocladiaceae > Sarocladiaceae sp. CBMAI 1973. Next base: position 31,837 of record WNLN01000097.1, on the reverse strand, counting down.
TTGAGGACCTCGGCGCTCATGACCTTCGAAAAGGCCAACACCAGACTCAGATCTTCGTGATTTGAGAAGAATTGAGTGGGAGCAGTGGAGTAGATGAAGCCTCCGGCAAGCCATCGCTCTCGCTTTGGATCCCATACAGGCACAAACATTACGCTCCGGGCACCAGGAAATGCTTCGAGAATTATGGCGACATCCTCACGCTGGCGGAAGAATCTTGGCCTTCGCCGCTCGGAGGGGGGTGCCTGTGTACTGTTGTGATCGACCGCCGGTGACAGCGGGTGGGCACTGTCCTCTGACGAGTCGTTGGACTGCAGCTCACCCGAGGCATCAAAGTTGAAGATCTTGCCTTTGGGATGCGTCTTCAGGAGCCTAGCAAGAAATGCCCTGGGCAGCGAACCAACCATGCCATAAGCCGTCTGTTGCGAATCGCGATTGGCGTCATTGGATCTGCCTGCTGCGACCCCGAGGATATGACAGTCTCCACCTCTCGGTTCTTGATGCGACGTGCTCAAGTACTCATCGCTGCTACTCGTAGGATAGACCCCTTCGGCGGTCAGATTATCGCCAGGCGTGCTCGTTGTATCACCAGAAATATCAGGCTGCTTATCGTATGAAGCGGTTGAGATGTCTAAGAAGACACATCCAGCAGCAGCGAATGTGTTCTGAACGACCTGGGCGGCGTCTGTGAAGATCTGAGCCGACCCTCTGCTAATGCGCAGGTTTGGCAGAGCCGAAGGTCCTCGCCGGAGATCAGGCGAAGGGAGACCACTGGTGATGGATGTTGCTTCAGGTCCGAGGACAGCAGGCGTTGTTGCCATGGCATTGGGGCTCTTTGTAGGCGTGGTCGACAATAACGGGGCTGCAACAGAGGGAAAGTTATACCCACCCTGCTCGATGAGATCTCCCGGACTGTTGAAGGTCTGGTATTCTTTGCTTGGCGTTTCGGGAACTATGTCTTGAGCCACATGTTTGCCCTCGACGAATGAACTAAGACCATCTGTAAAGCGCCTATGCCGAAGGTTCTCGTCGGTGGACTTTCGAAGCTCGAGATGGGTCATGATGGCGCGCGAGATGTCCCTGAGGCGTTGCTTGTGCTCTTCACCCCAGTCAGGAGGCACTACCGGGCTCATGACACAATATGACCCAATATTGATGCCCTTGCGCGTCCTGATGGGAACGCCTGCGTAGAACTGACCACCCTCGGGGAACTGACAATATGGCCTGCAGGTGAAACGGTCATCGTTGGCCAGGTTCGGCACCACGGACACTGGAAGTTCCGTGGGATTGGTGGGACGGCTTGTATCGTGCGCAAGAAAGAGCACATGGTCGCAGGTGCCTTGACTACGCGGGATGGCAGCGCCGCAGAGGGCGAGATCATCGCTCTGTAGACCTGGGGCGATTCGTATCGAGGTAGAGGCTTCGGCGACGATGTATTGATGGGTCGAATCGAAGAGAGAAACAAAGCCGCGAGCGGTGCCGGTCTGGAGGGTGCCTAGCTGGGCAAGACCGGTGAGGACCGAGTCAATAGCTGTGAACAGCTTCGGGCCATGAGGGAGGTTGCCATCTTTGATGTAGAGGTAATTGGAGGGGTCGAGATCGTGATCGTAGCTGGAGGGATTGTGAATGCATTAGCACGGTCCAGGTAGCCACGCTACGGGTTGGCAAGCTGGAGGTCAAGCCCGCCAAGGAAGTCGCGATTGGAGAGCATTACCGGAAGGTTTCACGCTCGCGATTGGATTCGGAAACGGAGCCAGTCTGAGGAGGAAGGGGCTCCTGCTGCTTCATGATTGAAGCGCAAGAAACGAGACCTGCTCGTTGAGTGCGACGGAGCAAGAGTTTCGATGGCGGCCGGTGGGGTGCGTGGGAATGACGGATCGACGGCGCGTTGCTTAAAAGTGAAGGGAGGGGACCAGCCTTTGGCGTGCCGATCACTTTAGCAGTCGAGCTTCGCGGTGCGTCAAGTCATGATAAGATATTTGGCAATTTCAAGAGCGAAGCTGCGTGAGGAAAGGTGTTGCACTCCCCAGATATCTCGTGGATTGACTTTTGCCCCTCCCTCCTCGGCTGGTCTCTCTCCTCCGCTTTCAGGAACCAGGCTCGTGGTCTAGACTAGAGGCACAATATAGATCATGTCTTGGTATATTCGCGAGGGAAGACTAACTAGCTTGGTAAGATTGGGATTGAGATGGCCTTGCTGGTTCACGGGACGACGGCAATCTCAACGGCATTACGAGACCGGTATCGTACTGTTTGTCAGAACAAACGCCTCGCATGCAGAAGCTGACGATACTATTGATCGTCTAGTCCCAAGCCACAGTGCTGCCTGCCAGTGTGGTTACACCAGCACCCGCCACACCAATGCCACATTGACTTTCCAGAATTCTCCAGCGCGATTCATTCAAACATTACAAAATTTACCTGCTTTTTGTTCCAGCAGTCCTGACACGACAGTCGACTGCATTTCCAAAACTCAGCTGCAGATACATACGTCTTCGGGTGGAGATGACAAGCAAAAGCAGGAGCCGGAAGTGCTCCGGAGACAATACTGGCCTCTGATTGATCGATTCGGTTCCGCCAAGTTGCGGGTGCTGAGGGTCAATTTCGCAATGCAGGCTCTCAACCACGCGCAGACCATACCTAACAAGGATTAGGTGAAGCTGTCCGCCTACCACACCAAGGATGGGGATTCTGCTCGTCTTGTCCGTCAAACCTGGACCCTGACTATCGTGGGGCCGCAGTGATGTCATCGGACAGCAAGGTATTCTTAGATTCGCATTCTGACGACATGCAATTCCCATTGGAGGTGGTAGGTCGAGGAGCACAAGTCGTGCGAATTTTGTGTCAGGTCGCAATCCTGGCATTCTACATGGACTTCTGTTTCCTGGTCAATTGATGCATCTCTAAAGCTCACTGTTCAATCTGTCGCTACTGCTGACGATCGCTTTGTGAGAACGTGTCCAAGAAGAAGGCTGCCATGTGGTTATCAAAGGTGAGCATTTCTTCCATTGCATTTGTATGCTATGCGGATCACGGACTGATACAAATTGAGTTGCAGCTTTGCTCTTGCTACTTGTAAATTCACCCTCTTGCGTCCACCCTCTGATGTGCTTTGCCGAGTCGGTCGATCACTAGCACGAAGCGGTGGCGACAATTAGATGGACAAACCATGCTTCATGGCCGAGACCTTGGACACCAAGACGACACGAAAAGTGAGCCTAGAGCCCCACCACCAACAAAGACAACGGCAGCAGGGGACAACTCGAGCAGACACAGCCAGTCACCTCGCTTGATCTTACTACAGCAAGGAGGTGACCGAGGCTTCGACATGGTATGATCTCTCTCCTCTCACACCCGCGAACCCAGTATACAGTGGTGCCTGAAGAACTTGACGGGCTTTGCGATCCCAGCTCTTACATGTAAGACCACCCTGCTGATCCTTCTCCAGCTCAACAACGACCGTGAAGGGCGGTTCCCTATGTACATCGAAGCAAATACGCCACAACACTATACAACACCAGAGAGATATAGACGGCATCCGACCGACGACATGCAGCGGTCAATAGTTGATGGGAACAACTACGCGCCACCGAGGCCCGGCCGGGATCGGAGGACTTCAAGACCGCAATCGCGGACGACATCAGACCAGAAACAACCCGACACTTTCAGAGCATATGAAAGAGATGGGAAAGACACAGCGGCAACTCACAAGAAGCACCGTCGTGGACATGAAGAACGATTAGAGCCGCATATCCCGACTCCGACACCTGGAATGAATGCTGTCGAAACAGGACTGAGATGTTACAATTGTGGCAGGACGGAGACGCCTCAATGGAGGACAGGACCTGAGGGGCCGTTGTGTAATGTGTGTGGGTTGCTATGGAATAAGAGGCATAGCAGGAGGCAGAAGAAATCTTGAGCGCATTAAGGGGAGAGGTCGAAGCTGTGAGTCGGACAACGGGAGTAAGGCGTATTAAAGGTTTAGCATCAAGCGACTTATGATTGATAAATTTGACCCACTTACCGTGCTATGAAATGCCTACCTTAATTAATGTCTCAGCGACTAGATGAGTACATGTACGGTTTATGCAGGCTCCTTCTTAACCGCCACGGCATCGCCCTCGTCATTACTGTCGCCAATCAACTTCTCCTCCTGGGCAATCGCCTGGTCTTGCCCCTACTGTGATACCTAAGATAGGTCAAAACAGGCAGGATTTCATGTAATGCTATAGGGCGGCGAGTCAAGATGATATGGAGACTGCTATACCGCTCGCATCAACATGACTCGAGACAACTCCTACAGTTCGATACTAGAACATATCGACAGCAGGGGTATTCTCTACTGCTCAGGGTCTCTTCGAGCCGGAGCTAGTTCTCCGCTTTCTACAAGTAACGATTCCGCGCGAAATGGTGGGCATAAATTCCACCTCTGGGTGGAGAAGAAGGAGGCGAGACAGAGGGCCCGGAGGTGTTCCGGAGGGAATCCAGGCTTTTGATTGATCAGTTCAGTCTGGACCCTGGCTGAAACTGCTGAGGAACGCAACGCTTAGTGCCACGAATGATACCTGTTAGGGATAGAAACGACGCTTAAGCCTTTAATGGAGGGATGGGGCTATCATCTCGAGACCCTGAATCTCTGCACTGATGTCATTCAGCAGGAATTCCCATGTCTGCATAGCCGAAATTGTGCTAGTTAGTCGGCGCATTTGCTGGAAACGGGCGGTTTAGCATGCCTCAGTCATCGGCTTTTTACATCGTCGGTAGACTCCGAAGTCCCCCATTTGATTGTTGCATTCTCGGCCCCAGCCTCTAAAGGTCTCTTCACGCCAGAGGCGACCAAAACACAACTCTCGCCAACTATTGTATACCTTGTTAGAAATGCTTCGGATTTCTGTTACGAGCTGTCAGCGAGCATAACCACAGCTTCGTTCCACGTTGCTTGTAGACCTATCTGGCCCGACTACGAGCATCAGCTGGATGCCTTGCAGCATGAATATGGAACCAAAGTATTTCGAAAAGGGAACGAATATCGCGATTGAGGTCTCGCAGGAAAGAGCAGCAATTGATCCCGCAGAGGTGTCGTTGCAAGACGCTCGACCGCCTCGATTGGTTCCCTTGCATCAGAAAACGATACAAAGCTTCGAGATGGTAGGGTCTTCAAAACAGATCTTTAGAGAAAGTAGGACCGGATTATCTGACTTGGGTCTTTTCTTTCAATAGCTGAGAAAGGACAGCGAGGGTTGGTTCCCTATCTACATCGAAGCAGACCAGCCGCCTTCTCTACGCACCAGAAGCTCGAGACGAAGTCGGTGCTCTTCGGCCGACGACGTGCAGCACTTGCTAGGCTGCGGATATCATCGAAAACACGAAACAGAACACGGGACAGAACACAGCTTATCGGCATCCAGTCGAAGTCGACGCAAATCGCAATCCAAGTCTCGGAGATCTATCGAAAACAATCATTATAGACTCGAAGCTTCTACCAAAGGGGAACAAGGATTTGTGCAGGAATGCAATCCTTGTCAACCGAGGCGAAAGAGGTGCTTCGTGTCCTGGAATCCCAGCCCAGTACCCGCCGGAGCAGAGTTGACGTGCCAGCACTGCGGCACGAGAGAGACGCCGCAATGGAGGAGAGGGTCTGGGGCTCTACTTTGTAATTTCTGTGGGTTGTTGTGGGATAAAAGGTACAGTAAGAGGAAGAAACGATCTTCTTCGCACTGAGGGAGACAGGGAGGGAGGAACGGAGCAGGGCAGCGCTGCAAGAGGTGTAAGGAGTTAATTAAGGTGTTCAGGACTATACAGCGAACGAATGAATATACGATTTACATGACTTGAATATAGATTGAGACAAGATCTCTACGGAGGCTGTCCTCAATTCGGGTAACCAGCTGACTCTAACATAGAGTCTGTACAAGCTCCTTCTCGACCGCCACCGCGTCACCCTTGCCCTCGCTATTACTAGCAAGCTTCTGCTGCTCGGCGATCGCCCGAACCTGCTCAGGATAAATCACAATTGTGACGTTTACCTATCCTCCTCCGCCTCGGCAACCCAATACGCTTCGACCTCAGCAATACATGTCCTCGCCGGGATCGTGACTGCAATCGGGAAGCCCCCATAATCCGGATCGTCATTCGGCATGATCAAAAATTCTCCGTGCCTCGTCTCATCGCCGTTGATGATCCTCAATGTCCTCAGCGCACCATTCTCGTCCACCTCCTTCTCCTCGGCGTGCAAGATACCTGCAAAAGTCGCATCTTTACGGACACTCCTGAAGCGTACGTGGAAGCCTCGTCCGACTGCGAGGAATTTGGCGTTGCCGAGATGGATGAGCATACCGCCTCCAGGGCCAGGCTTGCCGAACACAAAAGCGCGTTCGATGATCGCCTCGATGTCGCCAAAGACTTTGGTCCATTTCTCTTTACCTTTGCCATCTGCCATGCTTTCGTCGAAGAAGAAACCCATGCGGTCTTCCGGCGCGGCGTTGAGTAGGAAGTCCTTTGTTTGGGCGAGTAGCTTGTACTCTCGTCCAACGACCTCGGCGCCGGTGTCGATTCCGAATGGGCTGGCTCCGAGGGCACCGTAGGTGGCGTAGGAGAGCCACACGCGTCTTGCACCGTTCTCGTCTCGCCTCTGCTCGGGAATGAAGAGGGGGTTTTGCTGATCTGTATAGTTGCGGCATACCTGTTCGTAATCGTGGAAGTAGAGATCTGGCGCTAGAAAGTCGAGCGAAGGGGTGTTATAGCGCCACAGGTCGAGGAGATGAGGGCACGGGCCTCCTGAAGGATATACACCAGGTTCTGCTCCTCCGCCTACCACGATGGGGACGCCTCTGAGGTCGAGTTGGGACGGGTCGTCAAAGTTCAGCCAGGTGTTTGTGTACATCGGGATTGGGTACTCCTTCTTGCCAGCGGCGGCGACCTTGCCAATGTAGCTCGATATGAGGTTGCCCATGAAAGCCTCCTCGCCCGCAATACGGGAGCCGAAGACGTCTTCCCAGGAGTGCTGGCCAGAGCTAGGCATCTGCTGAACTCTTTTGAGAGACTCAGAATGTCGATCCGTTGAAGACAAGTACCGGAGAAGATCGGCTGGCACTCCCTCAGCGTATGCCGCATCAGCTCGTCTTGAACGATCTCGAGAATCACCAAGTAGACCAGTCTCATTCTCTACTTGGACCATGAGAACCGTATTGTGCTCCGAGTCAACCTCTCTCAGGTGAGCCATGAGAGCGGAAAATGCTCGTTGATCAGCAGTGCATGCCTCTTCGCACATGGGCGAGATCATCTCAATGGTCTTCTTGACCCCTCCGGCTTCCAGGACCTGCACGCGCGGGAAGCGCTTGACATCGCGTCTCACCCATGCGGGCGTGTACGTTGAGATGCTGTTCTTATAGGTTCCGAACCACAGGAGGACAAGGTGCATGTCATGCTCCCGCGCGCCAGCAAGAACTCGATCAAGCTCAGCAAAGTCAAACTCGCCCTCGCGCGGCTCAATATCTTCCCAAGATACTGCACCCAGAAGCGTATTGATGGACTGTGCTTTCATTACCGGCCAGACCTCGCTCATGTATCTGGCTGAGCTCATGGAAGAGTTGTGAAGCTCGCCAGCGAGCATGAGGAATGGACGGTCTTTAACGAGGAGCTGTACATTGCCGTTTGGGAAGCGCTGGATGCGCGGCAGTGAATCGTGCTGCTGAGGGGTTCTGGCCAGCTGTTGTTGAAGAACTGTCATCTTGGGATCGTTGCGAGAGTGAATAGGGAAGTAAAGACACTGTTGGGTGAGTGGGTGGCTACATCAGGATGTAAAACGGTATACAAGATGAAGAAGATATAACTTTCGCTGACCTGCACAGTCATCATCGTGACCTGGCTGGTTCATAATGCTGGGCTTTGGCGACTGCACAATCCCCGGACTTTCTCCCTTTCTTAGGAGGATGTGCCTCGGATCCTGCACGACTCTCTATGCTTGGGGCGTCAACTTTTGGTGGAGCTGACTTGGGATCACGCTCACCACCACGGAGTTTCTTCGCATGTGCGTGGGGCAATGCAAAGGGATGGCCGAGAGTCGCTAGGCAATAGTTCGGAAGAGCTAACGAGTAGATCGGCTAAGCTAGAACGGTTGGTTCCGCTTTGGAGGGACCGGGGATAAGTCAAGACCATGATGGCAATTGCTAGAACCCTGGACGCTGAAAGGTACCGAGATCCGTACAGGTCCAGATTGTCAGGCTACTAATTAGTGCTCGGCGCGCATCACCCCCATCTGCAGTAAACGACTCAAGCACGATCAGACACCACGTCCTCATTTACCACTGATAGCATCCAGGTTGTGGTGTTCCGCTCGGCTCCCCCGAGCACAACTACACCTATTACTGGTCGATTGCTCTTGAGCGTGTGACATGTCAGCCAGACCTCAGCATCAAGGAATAACGCATTTCTCTTGCGCGCACACGCTACACGACTGAGTCTGTCGTGCCCATGGTATGAATCGCCTTTAATCCGTTCCAGCAATCCAGCTCATCGACCTTGCGGAGAATCCATTCCAACTTCTCTCGAGCGTTTGCTGAACCTGCATCATCCCTACTGTTGTTGTTTGCTACAATCTGCTCCAGATAGGCAGCGCTGATGTCCCGGACCTTGGGAACAAGACTACTGCCGTTGGCATCAAAGACCTTTGGCGGCAAATTATACAAAACCTCCAGCAAGTCATCGACTATCCTCTGGTGCTCCTCTGCATAGAACGATACGGCTCCGGAGTCGTCGTTGTTGTTGAGATCCAGCCTCGCTGAGAACTTCTGCAGGATATTGGACCTGATGTGGAAGCTCGTGATGAAAATGTTGGCAATCTGCACATCATGGCCGTAGGTTATGGTTCGAGGACGAGACAGCCCGCCTCTCCAACGAAGTTCCGGTGGCAAATTGTCAAGCACCTGCCGAATCCTATCAAAATAATGCGCGATGAGATCCTCTGCTGATTGTTGTTTATAAGAGTCTTGCTTTTGGTCGCGGGTACGCTGATCTCGACTTTGTAAGTCGTGCCAGACTGAAAACAAATCACTAAGACTGTTGAGCCCCGGCACGTAAGAAGTTGTCTCCCCGTGCCATTCCGTGGCCTGCTTGCCTGCTGGAGAAGCCACCGATGGCAACGAACCCGGAGTTGTAGTGGGAGTCGAGATATGATCCAATTGCTCGTCCTTCAATACCTTTGGTCTGAGAAAACTCATGTTATCATGCTCCGATATCACTACGGGACCAGGGTATCCGAAAAGATCGAGGCTCCTGAGACACGCGAGGATCAGCAAGGAACAACACCTCAACGCGCTTCGACGCTCTGCACATATGCGCACGCATGGTTTGAGGAGGGGACCCTACACAGTCGCAACGTATAACAGTGACAAGAGTCGCTTGAGCAATTGTTGATCCACCCAACTTCCTGGGGTTGGGCCATTGGTTAGCAGCAGAAAACGGGTCCCTGAAGCTGCCTCGGCCATGGCATGGTAGCTTCGAACATCGCTGAGACCCTGCGTCACGATGGACACGGCCACGTTGTACATGGCGATGCACCAGTCTACCGAGTACGAGATTCCCAGGACGCTGCTCTGAAGGAGTTTGTGTTGCTCAATGAACCCAATGCATCTTTCTACCGTGAGGGAGCTATAGTCACCCTTCGGCAAGGTTGCTATCGTCGCTGAACATACACTTGCGACTAGGCCGCAGAAAGTACGGTTGGTGTCTGCCTCGCCGACGTCGAGGCGGTGCAAGAAGCGCCGGCGAACAAGGACGGGTGCGACAGCGTGGATCTTGTCGAACCAGTCGTCGAGAATGCGTCGGATGGTCTCCATTGAAGCAAGCTGACAAAGTTGGAACGTCTCAGACGCAACGGCGGCGCCTGAGCCTGGGCCATTGACGGCTCTAGTGTCATGGTTGGGGATGCCTAGATGTATAGGCGGCGGAGACAACACTATGCTTCTCGATGACGGTGACAGATCGAAGCTCAAGGCTGAGTCTTGCGTCTGAAGTGGGAGGGTATTGTTTCCGGGGCTGGTAATGCTTTCTTGAGAGTCATGTGCAAATCTACCCGACGAGTCAGCACCTGACAGTCTCTCCCCAAAAGGCGCCACAAGAACATGGAGCTCTTGGGAGAGAGTACATGTTACCCCAGACGATCTGGACATACCTATTTTGCGGGCCTCTTCTCCTCCTCGGGCGATTGCGCGTGCATTCTACCCCCAAGAATGTACACCCACTGCAGCGAGGCTCTCCACCGAGTTGTTTACACTGAACAGAGATCCTCGTGCGTCAGTCCATGCTCTCTGCCCTCACTCAGTCGCGGACTTATCGAATTAGTACGTACCTTGACCTTACGTCCGCGGCATGCATCGCAAGCATTCTGATTTCGACTGGGGGTTCTCGAGTCCTTACCCCGTGAGCGAAGCCGAATAAAGGTAGTTGTCGTAGGCGACTGAGGAGCTTCTGCAGCTACTAGACCCTCATGACCGTCGTCGCTCTGCATCGAAAGCTGCGAGCAACTGTGCGACAAGCTTCAATGGGGACTGTGGGTATGGGCGGAATAATAGCGTAGGATACAAGGGCGACGAGGTAAGGAGGCAAGATCCGAAGAGAAAGCGAGCAAGCAAATGGAGGCTGGAGAAGAGCAACAGCAAGAGCAAGAAGCAAGAAGGAAATGCTTCGGATGACCGGCAGGAGAAACCTCGGATCTAGAGGTACACCTTCCCGTACTAACTTGCAGGTAGCTTAGGCTAGGCACCATCGGCGAAACATCGGAGCCGGGCCACCCACCCAGCTGAACATTGACCACAACACATGATGCTTCCCTCCACATGGTCCAGCAACTAGCGCTTTGCTAGGAGGAGAGATGGCCTCAGGCGAGCGCTAGGCAGGCCGCGCTTTGCTGTATCGATCCATACTCATGGCCATATGCTAGCATTTCCCCAGCATCTCCATGGACTCGTGGTCGTCCCAGGATTTCTGCCAAAACCCCACGGGGAACGAGCAGAGACAGGCGCGCCAATCGCTGTTGTTCATCGCCAGGCACGCTATTGATACTCAAGATCCGTTCTAGCGTTCCGGCATTTGTCCTGATGCACGAGTGACTCGTTATGGGGGCATCCCCTAAAGGCCTACACAACACGACACACTTGCCTCGTAGTCGCGCTGCCAGGAGACTGTTATATAAGTCCATGGGATGACCCCATCCCCTAGACTTGCTCTCAGGCAGGCTTTGCAGAAGACGGAAGCCGACTTTGGATCCAACATTCATCTCTCCTGACTTCCGACCGAAACAAAACGCCCACACATGATGGTCTCGGAGAAGAAGCAAGGCGATGAAGTGATGGCCCACGTCGACTATGCCGCTGAACAGCATCACGATGCTCCCAAAGGCTCTGACTTGCCGTGGTGGAAGCAGCCTGAGCTGCGAAAGCTGTACGGCATGATGGTGTTTCTGTTCTTGGGTTCAACAACTCTCGGCTATGATGGCAGTCTACTCAATGGTCTCCAGACCATGGAATCCTGGAGGACTTGTAAGTCAGCTCGCTTTTCTTCTCCTTTCTCTGCTCCCTCTCCTCCTTGTCCGTCTTCTTGACTCACGCTTGAGACTAATCGATGGTATCAAAAGTCTTTGATAATCCTACAGGAAGTCGTCTTGGTATCTTCGGCGCCATGCCTGGTTTTGGCGGCCTCTTCGTCCTGCTCTTCGCCCCCTATATTGCCGATGGCTTCGGCCGCAAGCGAGGCACTGCTCTCGGAGCCGGTTTTGTTGTTTTCGGCGCTTTGCTTCAAGTCTTTGCTTCTTCGTCGCCAGCCTCTAAGCGCGATGCAATGTATCTGTGCGGCCGCTTCATCATGGGGTTCGGCTCCAACATCTCCAACGGCACCTGCCCTCTTCTCATCACAGAGGTTTCGCACCCTAAGCATCGAGGCCGGATCACGACTATCTACAACACACTGTGGTATCTAGGTGCCATCATTGCGGCCTGGACCTGCTTCGGAACTCTGCAGAACCAATCCGGACATGTGCAGTGGAGGCTGCCAACAGGTCTCCAGTGCCTCATGCCTGGTATCCAGTTCATCGCCGTCTGGATGCTTCCTGAGAGCCCAAGATGGCTCATCAGCAAGGGCAGACAAGAGGAGGCGCGCAAGGTGCTGGTGAAGTACCACGGCAACAATGACGAGAATGACGAGTTTGTGCAGTGGGAATATGCCGAGATCTCAAACACGCTACGCCTTGAGGAGGAGACGTCGAAGAACGGTTGGGCAGAGCTCATTAGGACAAAGGGCAACCGCAAGCGTTGTGGTTTGATCATTGCTACTGCTATATTTTCGCAATGCAGTGGTAACGGCCTCGTCTCCTACTATGTGAGTCTTCAATCATCCCTGCGTAGAAGCAGCTTTCTCCATTATTTGAATGTAACTGACCTAAAATTTTGTAGCTCGCTGCAGTCTTGAATACCATTGGAATCAAGGAGTGAGATCCCCCCCTTGAGGCTTAGTCCGCCTTGACGGTGCTGCTTATTCTAACATCCCCACCCAGTTCAATCACCCAAGCTTACATCAACGGCGGCCTCACAATTTGGTGTTGGCTCGTCTCTCTCCTATCAGCCTTCTTGGTGGACCGTGTCGGTCGCAGAGTGCTCTTCATGTTCGCAGCGGTCGGCATGCTGGTCTCCTTCAGCATCTGGACCGCCTGCAGTGCCGTCTACGCCAAAACCGAATCCGCCTCGGCCGGCATCGCCGTCGTAGCCATGATCTTCTTGTTTTATGGAACGGCTGGCGCGGCGTGGCCGGGTTTGACTGTCAGTTACACGGTTGAAATCCTGCCGTACAACATTCGGGCTAAGGGTCTTACCCTGTGCTTCTTTTTCACGGCCATCAGTGGCGTCTTCAACCAATACGTCAACCCTCTTGGTCTGGAAGCCCTTGCATGGCGATTCTATATCGTGTATATTGTTGTGTAAGTCTCTCCCTCTTCATTTCTTGCCTGTCCTATTTGACTCTTGTTTGTCATTGCTAATGCAAAGGATTAGCCTTGTCATCGAATGTCTCGTTATTTACTTCTTCTTCGTTGAGACAAAGGGTCCAACTCTTGAAGAGATTGCTATGCTTTTCGATGGGGAGGATTCTGCGGCGGGTGTTGCACGGTCGCAGGCAGATAATAAAGTGAGCCATATGGGTAACGAGAAAAGCGTCGGAGACGCGTGAAGGGTGATTCGATTTTATGGGTCTGTGAAGCATGGGCTAGACTGTCCTTATGATCACCTTGCTTGAAGTGGCAGGATAGCGAATCTCCCCAATTAGGCTCTGTAGAGTGACCTGATAATCATTGAAAGGCATCATAAGGGATGTCTAGAAACGTGAATGAAGTTAGCATTCATATTGAAAGCTCTTGTTTTCGATTTCCGGAAGTGAGATTGGCTCTTTTCTTCTTTTTATCCTGTTCTCATGGTCTGGTTATATCTCAGCCAAGGACAGCTTACAGATTTCACCAGAAAAAAGAAACTTTCTCTCGTGTTGTACCATGCCGTTTCTTGACTCTATAGACGCTTGGATCTTGGTTACTCACTTGATCTTGACAGGAAGTCATGATGCTGTTGAAGAACTACAGTATTAGCCGCCTGGCGTGGGCTCGGGTTTGGGCATGAATCCTCCAAAATGTTGATCATGCTTACGGGGTTGTTTCGGATGCAGAGGCATTGTATCGTCAAGCGGACATTAGAGAGCTCTAGCCATCCGGGCTCTTAGCTTGATAGTCTGCATCATGCTGCAATAGAATCTTGACGATGGCCGGTTTGGTTTCCTTGCTCGCTATGATGAGCCTTCTCGTCCCGGCCATCAATGCCAGCCCCGGCTGCGATCAGCCCATCCAGCCACCTTGATGGATCCACGCTGGGCTGCAAGAGCTAGCGGTGCCACCCCGAAGTCTAGATGCCAGGTCGCTGTGAGGCCTTTCTCGACAAGCAATTCCAGTGGTTGCAACTGATCTTGCGCAACATATGACCAGAATGGCGAGCGATAGAAGCTGCCTTTCTTAGGCATCGGAACCTGTCGCCACGAGCAATGCAGCCACGGAAGAGTGTCCGTTAGACAATGCCTCTTGCAGTGGTGTATCGTAAGACCATGGCTCCGGCAGGTCTGGCCGAAAGTCCACGTCGCTGCAACTATCAGTAAGTAGTTTCACAGCTTCAATTCGGCCGCTCCTGGCTGCGTGGTGAAGCAAGTACTCGTTCTTGCCGTGGCTCCCGCTATTGCACATAAACAACAAGTCTTGCAGGTTCTCCTCGCGAACGCTCCACTCGAACAGAGTCCACCGGAAGCGGCTGCAAGTATGGTAGTGCGTGACCTGTGTAGACGAGGTTTTGGGTAATGGCGCATCCTTGGCCACAGAGATGGCGGTTTCCACATCCCAATCTGCACCATTTCGAAGCAACATACTAACAGCTGGGCCTCGGGTGTGGGATTCACGCTCCAGGAAGTTTACCGTTCTGGTCCAGAGCTTATACTCACTTAATCTGAGCACAGCACGAGCAAGAGCCGTGCCACCACCAGGGTCGAGTTCATTAATCCGAGCCCCCCTCTCCAATAGAACTCGGATCAATTCGGTGTAAGCTCCTTCAGCTGCCCATGAAAGAAGAGACCGACCCGAACCGGAGCGCAGTGTGGTGCTCCCATCTCCCGGGTCATTAAGCAAGTGAGCCTTTGTGCACAAGGCCATGGGTAGCTTCAGGAGGGCCGATATCGCCTCTGTTTGCGTGCCAGCGAGAGCCACAATTAGTGGTGAGCCGTATTTGCCGTGGGAACCACACATCATTGGCAGATCTTCACCCCAAGAGTTGATGAGCCGCTCGTGACCACCTTCGGCAAGAAGGTAGAGCATGTCGTCTCCGCCATCCTTGCCAAAGATGCGAATATATCTGGCCAAACGCCCGATAGCTAAGGTACGGAGAAATTGTGCTTGTTTCACCACTGGCTCTGCTTGCTCGGCGTGGTAGAAGACGTTCTTGACTGCGTACTCGAAGAGGACATATTTTGTCCGTGGAACAAAAAGAGGCATATAGTGGAAAGTTCCTTTCGAGAAGGCCTTCTGTACTTTTGTAGAGTTGATATAGTTGGCGCAACACCTCTTCAGCTTCTCATGCCCATGGTGAATAATATGCGGTCCGACTTCCGGCCACACTTGAACAAGTCCCTGATCCTTCAGAAGAAAATCGCGCACAGATTCATGAATGAATTGTACAGCTGGTGAGTCGTCATGCGTTATGACCTCAGCGAGACCCTTGGACGCCCTCGTTACCCTTTGGCGGAGACGGTCTGCTTCTCCTGCAACAGCTATATGTGAGCATAGCATATCTGCTGCCTCATCATCAGCTTCGTGAGACCAGATAGCATGTTCAAGTTCCTGGGGTGATAGAGGTCGTGTAGCGAAGAGTATCCAGATGACTGCAATAATGAACTCATCCATGTGACTGTCGTGACGTCTCAGGATCTCTCCAAACAAGGCACTCAAGTTCTCCGGTAATCCCTGAAGTTTCTTGGAGGCTGCTGAAAGAGGTAATCCTCCAACATTGTCCTCGTTCAGGATATCGATAACAAGCACAATCCACATAAATACACCTCTTGACTTTTCAACAAGGTCTTTCTTGATCGCCTCGTCCTTATAGAGGAGTCGACACTCTGTGTATTGCTTCAAGTCGTCGGTGTGTCCCAGCTGGTTGTCCAACTCAAGCTGGAGCCCTATTCGAGACGGAATGTGCGGGTAATGCCTGCTTGAGAAGAAGACCCGAAACTGAGGACGTTGTTGGTTGTGCTCCTCGGCTAAGTCTTGGAAGGTTCGGGCCATGTGGGCGATATCTTTCTCATCACACTCATCGAGAGCATCAACGTAACAAATGAATTGCCGCTTCCCGAGACCCCTGATTCCCCGTTGGAACAATTCCCGAAGCTGGTCCAGTGAAGGACATTCCTTTCTACTGAGTGGTAGTAGCTCTGAATCGTCAAGAAGCTCTCCAAGATGTGGAAACCCTTTGAATAATTGGTACACCAGCGATCGATACATTCCTGTGACCGACCGCTGCAGCTCTTCTCCACGGGCGTGGAAGAAAAACCCAGCTATCACGGTCTTGGGTGCCCGTTGTCTACGGCTTTCCGATCTCTTATGCTCTTCATAGGCAAAACGCATCAGAGTGGATTTACCAGCTCCTGGCTTGCCCTTGAGCCATAAAAAGCCGAGATGATTTGCGAGCTGGGATTCATCACGCCAGGCTAGGTAGGACTCATGTTCAAGAAGCCACTGGCATGTTGATATAAGCCTTCCTGTGATTCCAAATTGGCGAGAGCTCATATGATCGAATCGTATTGAGGATAAACGCTTTTCGCGGGATTTCTTGACTTTCTCAGCCTCTATAAACGGTCAGCTATACTAAACCACTCAAGATATGCCCTCATTGAGGCGATAGGAACTAACCGCCCTTTTCGACCCTGCCAGGCTTATCGGATTCGTCCTCGGTAGGCTGGTGAGCTCGAATAGGTTTTAAGCATTCAAGATACTCAAGGGCGAATGCGGCGGCATTCGCTGAGGCATGCTTCTGGAAGATGTCGTTCTTGTGGGAGTCACAATAGTCCGAGACACCTCGAATCACCAACGTTGGCACAATATTCATGAGGCCAGCTGCCTCCGTCTCAGCACACATAACACCCAGCTCTTCATAAATCCGATCTCTGAGAATGCCGTCTTTTATTACGACGCTGCCGGATGCAATAGCGCCATAATGGATCCGAGGAGCTTGTGTTGGGCGCCCCGGCCGCGAGATAGTGTGTTCTTTGTCGCAATCTTCGCAGCTGGCAGACGAATAGACGTGACCGTAGTCGTGAAGGAAGAGCTGGTCGTCGGCTTCCGGATGCTGGTAATCAGAATTGCCAGACATCTTCGTTTGCACGAGACTGACAATGTTGGTCGCCGTTGCTGCTTGCTCGTGCCGGGCACGGAGACGAAGCAAAGCGGTTGCCATCTCATCGGGTGGTCGTATGCTGCCCCCAGTCCTCTGTAATTGATCGCCTTGTAGTGCCTTTCCGTCGTCGTAGCATTTGATCTGTTCCCCGACGATGACATCGCCTAAGCGAATGTCTTGGTATGGCAGCTTGGGGAACCCGCCGCCAATACCAACAAGGAGGCATCGCGTTACCGACGGAAAGGCAGACCGAAGATCAGTTAGCACTCTCGTAGCCCGCGGAATACCGTGATGCCCTTGATTCAGGCCAGCAATCACAATGTTGTGATGGCTGATTCTGCCCAAGATATAGTGATTTGAGTCCGTTGTTGGCAATTCCTCGTGCTCCTCTTCAAGCATAGCTATCGCGCTTGCCATCTCAAAGTAGAGTGGACAGATCCATGCGACATGATACTGCTGATGTCGTAGTCGTCTGCGCACGCTGTTTCGGGACCTTTGCGCAAGTGGTCGGGGAACATGATCGCTACTGGTCAGTTCGTCTGCTGACTCGCTTCGTTGTCGCTTCTCTCCCATGGTGTCGAGATCTCAAGAGCAATGGCCGGCAACGGCAACGAGACAAGTGCTGCCGGTGACATAGGAAAGGTTTTGTTGAAGAAGTCAGAAAGCCTTGTAAAGAGGGGTAGGCCGCATTTAAGATACATGATCCTAGCCTTGAGGCGGCTGAGGCTTAGCCACTCGTGCAGCATCCAACGACAGGGCGGCTATTCCACAGAAGCCCATTGGGCAGACTTCTGCATGTTGGCCGCCACCCTGTGCAGCGAATGTGCGCACCCGCAAACAGCAAGAGTTTGTTAAAAACAGGGCCAGTCTCAGGTGAAAAGCGTTATGATGTAGGATAAGACGCATAGTAGAAGGTAATAGTGATTCTCAATATACTAAAGGAGGAGGTCAAGAACCTAGAAGGAGAGATGTTACATTTCTGGGCTTTAAATAGTTTGAATGTTCAGGGAATGTAGTACATAAGTAAAATGAACATTGCTTAGATAGACGGTCTTCAAATAAGCAATACTACTGAATCATAAGAAGCAGCTAAGTTTAATCTAAATCTATACAAGCTCCTTCTCCACCGCCACGGCGTCACCCTTCTCATCACCAGCCAACTTCTGCTGCTCGGCAATCGCCCGATCCTGCTCCGAGTAAATCTCCGGCCTCGCGAGTTGGGTTGCGAGTTTGTTCCTGAAGACGAAGATCTCGGGGTGGTCGGCGAAGAAGCGATCAATGTCCTCGAGGGAGCGGTTTGCTGTCTCCGGGTAGAAGAGGTATGTGATGGGGACGAAGGCGGCGCAGATGACGGCCCAGATTATCCAGAAACGGTAGCCGAGGTTTTTGATGCCTGGCGGGGTGATTTGGGCGACCATATAGTTCATGATCCTGGACGTCGTTAGTACAGGTCATGGTGCATGGAGGAGGAAAGGAGACATACCAATTCGATGCCATGGCCAGGCTGGCTCCCTTTGCTCGGAAGGCCAGTGCATTGACTTCCGTAGGATACAACCACGGCACTGCCAAAACACCCATCCCAAACGACGCAAAGAACGCAAAGAACCCGAAAATCGCCGCACAACCCCACGCATACCTATCCCCCTTGCCCTGGTCGATCTGCGACGCGGCGATGGAGATCAAGGTCCAACAGGCGGCGCAGGCGGTGGCTGAGACCATCATCACGCGACGACGGCCGTAGCGCTCAATGACGAACCAGGCGAGGAAAGAGAAGATGAGGTAGTCTACTGAGCCGGCGGCGGCGAGGACGCGGGCTGTGAATTCGGAGAGGTCGAGGGCGTTTATGAAGACGTAGGTCATGTAGTAGCTTGTTACGTTTATGCCGGAGATCTGAGGTTACGTTAGAGGATGATGAAGAAGTGAGGATGGGGTAAGGGGGACGTACCTGGTTCATGCATTGCATCCATGCGCCGAGAATCATTCTTCGGACTGCACCGGATGGACCGCGGCCCGAGAGGAGTTGCCACCAGGTGTACGTATCACCACGTTCTTTGTCCATAATGTCTTTGATGATGGCGTATTGGGTGCGAACAGATGGTGAATCGATGGTCGCGCCGTGGCCTTCAAGAGCGGCTAGGACTTCTAGTGCTTCTTCGTGTTTCTCCTTCCGCATGAGCAGACGGGGTGAGTCGGGTAGGAAGGGACACATGAGGCACACGAGGGCGGAGAAGACTGCCCAAGAAACGTACAATTATTACAAAGTCGGTATAATGAGGGATGAGTGGGTGCGGCTTACAGATCTGGAATGCGAGAGGAAAGCGCCAGCTGGCACTACCAGGAACGAAGGAGAAGCCGAGCGTCAGCCAGTTGGAGATGGAGAAACCGAGGATGCAGTTTGCCATTTGGATGATAATCAATTTTCCGCGGCTGGCTGTTTTCGCGGTCTCGGATTGCCAGACGCCGGCTGTGGAGGTGTTGATGCCAGTGCCGATGCCTTTACATCTGTCAATGAATCGTCTTGATATGGGTGATGGGGAATGTTTATGGGGATGAGGGGACTTACCGGCTACAACTCGACCGACATACATCTGCGCAGGACCAAAGACAGAGGCTTGAATGATGGCACCAATCGCGATGATCAGACTTCCAACAATGAGTGAGTTCGGTCTGCCCAGTTTATCGCCCGTGTACAATGTGGAGAGTGCACCGCCGAAGCAGCCTAGGTTGTACACTGAAGTCATGGTTCCCTGCTCCTCGACGGAGGGGTAGTCCATTGTCCTGATGAAGTCTTCTGAGACGAGGATGTTGCCGAAGATGCCCTTTCATATGTTAATGACTGATTAAGAAATTGGAAGATGGACTGGGGGATGAATGAAGTGAGAGTGCTGGAAGGGCAATTGGGGCGTACCTGGTCGTAACCGTAGAAGATGAGGACGGTGGAGGCGGCGAGACTGATCCATACTGTCAGGGCCTCGCCCGAGCCGCCGAGATATTTGCGCGCCATATTGTACGACACTTATGGTTCAATTGATGGAAAACAGTGTCTATTCTGACATTGATGTATCAAGGATGAAGAGATGTCCTGGGAAGCAGGATGACTGAGTCAACAGATGAGTCGGGTTGCAGATCCCTTTTTGTACTCGCCAAGTGCCGCCCTCAATCCATGCCAGTGTACCGCCGGTGGGTAGTAGCCGTAAAGCGTATCAGTCCATTAGCGTCGGTTCCCCGTCCTCGCCCGCACTAGACGGTGCATGCCCGTGCTCAATATCTTCTCCGCATTCATGACTCCATATTTTGGTCAGAACCTGGGGATGCGAAGTCGGGACCCATGTACTCCAGGTAAAGAGTCCGGGGCAATGGAGATGTGACGCGGGGGAATGGGGTGATGGATTGACATGTTTACAGGGGATTGAAAGAGGGAAGCCGAAGTGACTGGAGCCTGCGGCTGAGGATGGAATGGAGACGCGTATTTTTCTGGATTGGGATGGGGAGGCGGGAGGCTAGACCTGGGAGGGGAAGATTGGCGGGTTGCATGTTGGTTGGGGGGACATGATTCGGTTGATACGCACTGACACGAGTGACGCCAGTGACACCATTGATCACAGGAACAGTGTCATTTCGAACTCTATTCCGTTTTATACTTGGGCACAATTCCACGGAGACTAAACGCCCATGTGCATGTCGTGTTTCTTGTTTGTCAATCCGGCTTAGCTGTGGTGGTGTAAGTGGATTACCCGATTAGGAAGTTTAGGCGGTGCTGGAATAAGGTTGTGCTACGGCAAGGAGAACAGCAGCCTGTGGCGATGTCGGGTTCATCTTTATCGTGAGACAGCTGGAGCTATGTCGGAGGACTGGTTGTAGCTGAGTTCATGTCGACTGGCAAGAATTCCCGCTCGTGATCTCCGCACTCTCTTCTTACCATTGCCTTGTCTCTCGGCCGTGATCGTATAAGACACCTGCTGGAATACAACAACTTCCACTTCAGGCCGGATCAATTCGACTGTTTATCTGTTTCGCTGCTTTCTTCCTGCGACTTTCCCTCATCAATCACTTCATCATGGCGCCTCCAGATGTGAAGATCGACACCGATGTCGCCATCATCGGAGGAGGCATGTCAGGCATTGGCCTTGCCGTGCAGCTCCTCCGTAAATACCCAGGAGTCACGTTCAAGATATTCGAGAAGCTTGACGATATTGGTGGGACTTGGGCTGTGAATACGTATCCCGGTTGTGGTGTTGATGTTCGTTCTATCTCTTGCTGCTTGAAGGCATGTTGCTAACATACGTCGCAGGTACCATCGCATTTCTACTCATACTCGTTTGCATTGAACCCAGACTGGTCGCAAAAGTTCGTGATGCAGCCTGAACTGCTAAGATACTTCCACACTGTCGCCAATAATTGGAAACTCGGCCAGCATACGCACCTCCAACACACGGTGCAGAAAGCGACCTGGGACGAAGAGACGAGTACATGGCTCGTAAATGTCTATGATGCGGTGCAGAAGAGAGAGTTTCAGATCAGGTCGTTGGCGTTGGTGTCTGCTGTTGGAGCGCTGAGTTTGCCGAAGAAGTGTGATGTACCCGGTCATGAGGAGTTTGAGGGCAAGATCTTCCATTCTGCGTATTGGGATCACGAGTTTGATCACTCTGGCAAGGATATTCTCGTGCTCGGTAAGTCAATCATGGACAGTATGATGCGATGTGCTTGCTGATTGATGGGAATGGTAGGCAACGGCTGCAGCGCCACACAGTTCGTCCCCGTCATCAGCAAAACCGCCAACAAAGTAATTCAAGTCGCCCGTCAACCACACTGGCTCCTCGAACGCCCCAATCCTCAATACTCACCCCTCTTCCGGTCCATGATGCGCTACATCCCCGGCGCGATGAAACTCCTCCGCGCCAAGATCTTCGCCGAACTAGAAGCGGATTGGCTCATGTTCGACAACAAAGCCGGTGTCGGTGCAAGAGATAAACTTGCAAAGGCATCGAGAGCGTATATCGAGAAGAATGCACCGCGGGAGTACGTTGAGAAACTTGTGCCGAGGTTTGAGGTTGGTTGTAAGAGGAGGGTTTTTGATACCGGGTATCTTGAGTGTTTGCATAGGGAGAATGTGGAGTTGGTGTGTGATGATCGGGTGGAGAGGTTGGAGGGGAAGGAGGTTGTTTTTGGGAGTGGGAGGAGGGAGAGGGTTGATGCTATTGTGTTGGCGACGGGGTTTGAGACTACGACTTTGCTCAGTCATTTGAACATTGTGGGAAAGGACGGGGTTTCGATACACGAGCATGTAAGCCTTCGCTCTCTCAGGATGAGTTATGAGATGTGTCTGGTTGCTAACGTGATGCAGTGGGAGAAGTACAATGAGGGCCTTCCACAGGCATACTACGGCACATGCGTAGCCGGCTTCCCCAACTTCTTCATCATGATGGGTCCCAACACCGTCAACGGACACTTATCCGTCATTTTCTCCAGCGAATGCCAGATCAACTTCGCACTCAACATGCTCGACCCCATCCTTGGCAATCGCCACTCTACCCGTCAGAGCGGTAATACACCGCTAGCTGTTGAGGTCACACAAGACGCAGAGGATGAGGAGAATGATTGGCTACAGAGGAGGGCGAAGGGTTTGGTTTGGGCGAGTGGTTGTACGAATTGGTATGTTGAGCCGAGGAGTGGGAAGAATTTGATGGTGTATCCGGAGTGGCAGTGGCATTTTTGGCTGAGGAGTTGGTTGCTTGACTACAGCAAGTTGGTTTACACCGGTGGCAAGGGCAGTAGGGTGAAGATTGGAGGGCTGTGGACGGCTTGCATCACGGGGTTGGTTGTTGTTTTGGCTGCTCTTCACGTTCTGTAGATGAGTGTAGATGACAATTTATTCCGGGTATTCTATCTGTTATTCGGACTTGTTCAGAGTTTTGAGGATGGTCAACAAGTACAGCTAGGTAGCTCGTGTCAATGTGATTACACCTGATGGTTACTTGAAAGGGAGCCAACCCGAGGTGTCAAATGCTAGGGTTTGTCTGGTAAGAAATCGAAACACCAAAGATGTTGCGAAATCACGCCGCAATGCCGAGAGACCCTGTTTGGGAGTGACGATCTCGCGAGGAGTAGAGATGGATTCGGTCGGAAAAGTTACCCCACAAACACGACTCGTCGCCCGTGGGGAAGTCCAGCTATGAGGGTCCCCATGATCAATGACTCTGAGCATCACGCATGCATCCGAATCAATACAGGGATCAGCGAAGCGAATACAGCCAAAGCATAGCTCGGAATGTAGCCGAGTCCAATAATCGCGAGTATGACCAATTTAGAACCTGGAAGGCCGGCATTGCTCGAAGATCGCCAATTATTTCCTTGGCGGGCGGAGATTCCTGCTCAATTTGTCCAAATGCGGGAAAATACGCGGCCACACGAACGCGACAGGAAGTTTATTCCCCGGCCATTGACAGAGGGGGCTGTCAGTGGAGATGCTTCGGCTAACGATACCGCGAGGGAGGGGAAGCTGTTAGTAGCAGCTAGCTGAGTTTAGGTACAGACGCGACAGCTCGAACCTGGGGTCAATGGCTTACTTGAGTCGGGTTCATAGGGAACGGGTTGCCTTGAACGGGATAATGTCTATTGCGACGATGAGATCAAGCTGACAGTATTTCCCGGAGCTCTGTTAAAACTGTAAGTCATCTGTGAGCCTTGTTCCGCGTCCTGCATCTGTCTCCGACTTACACCCTCTGCAGAATCCAAAGCACGGGTGAGGGGCAACAGTCGGCTCCGATTCACTGGCAACCTGACGACTATAAACAAGCCGTCAATCGCCACAACAGAATAATCTGAACTCTGGCATTCATCATCATCACCAGTCATCTCCAAGCCATTCAGAATGTCCTTCCCAGTGCAAGGCAAAGTCGCCGTCGTCACAGGCGCAGGATCCGGCATCTGCTTCTCCTTCGCCAAGTTGCTGCTTGAGCGTGGATGTAGTGTCGTTATCGCTGATCTCGCTCTGAGACCGGAAGCCGAGGAGCTTGTCAACAAGTATTCCTCGGGAGGTGTGAGGGCTGTCTTTCAGCAGACTGATGTTACGAAGTGGGATCAGCTTGATCGGGCTTTTCAGGTTGCGATTGAGGAGTTTGGGGGGTATGATATTGTTTGTCCTGGTGCTGGTGTTTATGAGCCTGTAAGTCCATCCGTTCAAAAGCCCAATTCCTTCATGGACAAAGTCTGGGATCAATACTGACGTGTGAAAGCCCTTCTCCAACTTCTGGCATCCTCCCGGATCAGCCCTCTCAAAGGACACCCACAGCTCAAGCCGCTACGCCAGCATCGACATCAACCTCGTCCACCCAATCTACGCCACCCAAACCGCAATCGCCCACTTCACATCCACCTCCAAACCCGGCTCCGTCATCCACATCTCCTCCATCGCCGCCCAAAACGCCACCCTCTCTGCACCAGTATACTGCGCTGCTAAAGCCGGTATATCGCACTTCGTAAGGTCTCTTGCTCACCTTGAGAAGGAAGGTGTGAGTAAAGGTGTAGGGAGTGTGAGGGTTGCGGCTGTTGCGCCTGGGGTGATTAGGACGCCGCTTTGGACGGAGCATCCGGAGAAGTTGGCTTGGATTGAGGAGGGTAAGGATGAGTGGGTTGAGCCGGAGGATGTTGCGCTTGCGATGGTTAGGTTGATTGAGGAGGAGAGGTTTGTTGGTGGGACGGTGTTGGAGGTTGGGAAGGATCAGACGAGGGAGGTGAAGATCTTGAATGATCCCGGGCCGTCGGGGGCTGGGCATACGGTTAGTGATGCCAGGAAGGGTATCAACGAGGTCTTTGACATCTTGGCCAAGGGGGCTTCGAATTAACTGTGTAAGTATACGTCAACTAGTGAGTTGGTTGGTAAGTACCGAGCAATGTGATGAAAGCTTGTGTTCTGTAGATGCGTCGTATTTATCAACTCCACGCTGATGAATGGTGGAACAACCTACCTTAGTACTGTACGGCAATACTTCACACTGCACCACAAGACCAGCTCATGCAGACGAAGCTCACTCAATCCCCCAAAAGGCCAGGTCCTGCTCCAAAAACGTCGGTATCCCGGCCCACTGGTCGATGATCCCCCTGTAGTTGTTCACGTTGATCACGTCGTCGGCCGTCCCGTGGTAGATGCGCATATGGGGACGCGGCCCTTTGTAGCCCGGGTAGGCGTCGAAGATACTAGGTAGAGCTGCCTTGGACGGCAAGGATGTAAGACGCCGTCGAAGCATATCGGTACCTCAAGTCTCCGACACTGCCGAAAAGTGCTGCACCTGTCACACCTGCCTTCTATCATGCCAACGCCATCCCACTGCGAATAAGTCGGGATCTTCACATCGTTATTCTACTATAGCACATGTACGACGTGCAAGATGGTTCAACAGCGCGGCTTCTACTACTCAATCTTGAGCCTGCCCAGCATCGAAAACACTCCGTCAGATGGCTTGTTACCGCCGATGGCTGCCCTTACAACTGGCTCCGTCACCGCTAACACATGGCCCCCTCGGAGTAACTGGAAGCCATCCGAGGCTGTCTCTTTGCCCAGGTCGTACGCGACCAGCCCGGCGCTTTCTCCTTCGGGCAATGCAACAAGAACATCGCCTAGTCTGATACCGCGCAGCGATGGCCCGGTCGTCTTGGGCAGCCCTGCTGCCACGCCGACGAGCGGGCCGAACCAGAGATTAACGAAGTACTTTTTTACCTGGCTCGCCACCGCGGCATCCGTTGCCGCTTTGTGGAAGGTGGCCACGCTCTGTGCAGGCATCCAGAATACGGAGTAACGCTCCGTCATATCTTCAACCTCCACATTCTGGACTTGATAGGCCAGCTCTAATGCGATTTGCGTCTTTCCCATGCCACCAAGTCCTACCAAGCTAACAACAGCTGGATTTATTACAACCGTGAGTCAATGCAGATACGTTCTCTGCCCGATGACCGCAATGCTGACCTAACCTCTCAGCTGGGGTTCGTTATTCCCTTGATAGCGCAGCCTAAGCCATGTTCGTTAAGAATCATAGACAAGAGAGCTACATTCAGGATGCAACGGGAACGCAGACTAAGATCCTGGTGGACAAGATCTAACAAGCTTCGAGTTCGTCAATGCTAGGCAGAAAGGAAGTCACGCCAGCGGTTCTGCCGCCGCCCCTCGGACCTTAGCAATATGTAGTGATCCTGATGTCTGCCGCGCGCGACTGTGCCTTATTATCATGCCCGATAGGCATAATACTAGCGATATGCCGTATTCGGGATTATTGCTGCGAAGTCGCAGTATAGCTCGGACTAATCACGGCGTCTTCAGTACGGGATTTACGATGTGTGCAACTGTGACGGTGATTCCATTATGAGAAGTTAATAACTTTTTTGGATCTTACCTAAAGTCTAACCAACCGGCTGCATCAGCCTCGTTCTGCTGCAGCGCTAACATGCAGAATGTCACCAGTCATGTCGCAGACTCCAACAAATGTGTCAATGCTGGCTCCATGCCTTTTTTACGTCTGACTTTTTGTTTCTGTAGTATTAATCATGCCGTAATGTCCTGGAGAGGCGGTGGTGTTATAAAGTATGGTCCCTCCGCCTATCGCGAAAACTAAAAGACCAGCACCCGGGCCTGGTTACGGTAAGGTAAGGTAGTCAGCACCGCCGCTCTTGCTCAGGCTTCGATGGTTTTCTTTTTGATTTGAATGTAGATATACTGTATAGCCTCGAACGGCGAGGAGGGTCCTGCCCTGCCCTACCTAAGAGTCTAAGACGAACTGTTGGAACTTGGAACTTGGTACAATGAAGCCATGGCCAGCCACGCTACCCCCCTGATAAGCCCTGCTTTAGAGGAGGTAAAGTATGAGACTATGAGCGACATATAGTACTGCCTTATGAACCGGTACACTCCTCCATGCACTTCAGCGAAGGGGCGTTCTCGTCATCCATACCTTCCCCCTCGCAGAGGCATACGTTGGTCGTGTAGAATGGATTCTCACTCTTATCCGTCCGGGGCACCCATAACTCCCAGTCGCCACCGTCATTATCTTTGATGCCCATGGGGCAATTCTCGTTGGACTTGATCTCGACGTGGTTGCCGCGCATCCTGATGAAGCCGGGCGTGACGATTTGCGAGCACCGGTACGACGCCGGCTTGTCGTCGTTCTTCACCGGGCACTTGAGGCTGTTGCCGATGGTGACGCCCTTGGAGATGGATTCCGTGTACGAGAACGATAGTCCTCCGCTTCCTCCGAGAGCACTTCCGGCTTCACCGATGACCTTGCTAGGACTGATTCCGAGGTCAGCGCCAATAGTGAAGCTGGATCCCTCGGTGTATGTTGTGCTGTAACTGAGTCCTGCGAGTGTAAGAGAACATTTGAGATTAGCTCTCGGCCATTGAGTATGTGTAGATTATATCGCTTGCTGTGAGACTGTGACGTACCTCCATCGCTGGGTGCACTGTTGCCCGCCTGCCACTTATCACCGTCTACTGGGTCGGCAGCCGTGATGTGAGGACAAAAGGACTTGGTCAGATGGCTGGGTGGGGGCGTTGTGCCAATGCCTTGCCGAGCAAAGATATCTCCGAGTGTGGGAAGTGCGGCGGCGTCCTGTCCAAGAAGCAGAAGGGGGAGCAGGACAGCGTTCAGCTTAGACCAGGTCATTTTGTCAAGGTTGAGGACGTGAGGTTTGATGCAAAGTGCTTGAGATGAAGTGTGAAGTGCCTAGTTTTAGTCTGAATGCGAATTCTTGTGCTGTGCTTGATGCTGTGAACATTTTGTATGGACTTTGACGGTTCGACCCCGAGCTTTTATACGTCGAGGAAGGCAAAACAACAGTCCTCCTTTTCAAGCACATGTTGATCCATCATCAATAATTACGCCATGTTTCTTTTCCCATCGATCATCGTCATACCTAGTCCTTCAAAGAAGCAACGATCAGAGCATGGTCTTACCGTCTGACAGGGAGTGAATCCTCTGAGTCTATCCAAGGATTATCAGGCCGGCTGAGCTCACGTCCTCCCGTTGATGAGGCGGACAGTAGGCTCAGTCGCCACGCTGAAGCTTGAAAGCTTCTTGACGCTGCGCATTGAACTGTGAACTTTCTAGACTCAGATCCCTGGGCTTAAGCCTCATGCAGGTGGACGACGGGAGATGACGGCATCTGACAGTGCGAAGGAAGCCCTCTCCTCGGATCCTTCTGGACTGAAACAACCGTGATCTTCGTTGTCTAATGACTTACGAACAAGAAGAGTGGGGGGGGAAGCAAGTTGTTGACTTGTTATAGAAGCGCGGCTAGGACCAATATGTGTAAATGATGCGAAGTAGAGAACACAGCCATTGAATGACAATGTACGCCCTGCAGGCAGCAGCCCTGTAGACGAACAAAGGAGGTGCAGGGATATTACGAGTAGCCCACACATGGTGACGTTAACAATGCTACCTTCGAGAAATAAAGCCCGATTAGGTAGTGAGTGTGTGTATGGCATTCCATCACAGCAACGCAGGGCCCTTGCTGATCGGCGTCTATACCTAATAACTAGTAAGCTGCGTGTTCAGACGAGAAGATCTCCATTTCCGCAAAGCGGCAATGCGGCATATGTTTCGTACCTGCGGTCTCGCCGGACTCGCCGTTGAGGCTGTGTGTCACTCAGGTACCAGTTTTGGCATCAATTATTGGTACTTACCACTAACGCTCCCCACACGGAATCCTGCACTTGACTAAACGCTGTGGTGAATCGAGGGGCCGGGCTCTGCATCTTACGAACTTTACAAAGTACCTAGTCTCCGAAGCTGTGACGAATAGTACGTAATATGGATACGTGCTTATGCAGCACACGATAACGATGTTACCTACGTAAGGTACCTTACGACCTTGGAATAGCCCAAGTTCGTCATTATGAGTTCTTAGATAACTACACTTAATAAGTTATTACTAGACTACTGTAACAGCCCCACCAAGGAGTCGAGTGCGCCAGCCACGTGACGGGAGGCGGCACAACCTTAATCCGGCTGCCCTCCTAGTTACCCTTTCAGGCACGCAGCCTCATTTGAAGAGATTTGCCTCTTCAAGTATCAGTCTCTGCTCAATACGACACATTGCCTTGCCTAACTACTTGTTCCACTCGACCGTTACATTTAAAAGCCTATACTGCTGCTGCAGTAACAGCTAGAAAACTCCTTATTACTTAGCAGTCTTCTGCTCACTCCTATCAAGGTCGGTTAGTAAATAGGTAGACGGGGAGCATACAGGCAGGTTAGATTGAGTTTAATGCTATAATAAGCACTTTTTAAGCAAAGTAGGCTTTATGTATAGAATATAACTTAAAAAGCTATATTAAAGATCTTTTAAAAAAAATTATGAAATATATAATACATTTTCTCCCGTCGCGAAAGAAATCTTAGGCGCTCTTCTTTCTAGGCATTATTGCTGCACTGTTCGCTAGTCGCACAGGACTAAGGATTAAGGATTAAGTAATCAACTCATCGCCGAAGTCCGCTAAGAGTGAGAGCAGGAATAAGGTGTGGTCGGTTTGAGCAGATAGGAAGTAGGACAGGATCAAGATTGAGCGACCGGAGTCTCATATATATACATCCTTAGAGCGCCTAGCGCCATTGCGAATGTGACATGCGCCGCTCGAGACCTGCACGACCTCTAGGTCTGGTGGCCCGGAATCAGGCAGGCATTTGGGTTTCGAGAGAATAAAGATGGTTGCCAGAAACCAGGCTCACCACTCGATTTGCCTGCGCCTGGCCCCGGGTCGCGCGCCCAACTGGATCCCGAGCTATGGCGAAGGTCGCATGAAGTTGATGGAGTACTCGTACAGTGCAAATCCAAATTCGTGTGGGCGAGAGGTGAGAGGTGATAGGTTCACATGCAGCCCGTTGGAGGGATAGGCGAGGTTGAGGTGATTTGAGGTGATGCTCACTGAAGCAAGGGTGCCCTGGGATTCGCGGTAGACTACATGTACCTCAATAATCACCCCCGACCGATCTAATCAGCAAAGAAGATGGCTGTTCGAGTCTCGGTGCTTACTGTTTATTCGAAACCGTGATGATGCACCCGCCCTTTCTCCGATTGGGGTAGACGCGAAGAATACTCTGGTCCTCTCTTGATTTTACTTGTTTGTTTGCAAGGCCGTGTCGATCTATAACTGAGCCAGACCCGAGAACGGATCGCTTTTACTTCAAAAGTCCGCAAAATCCGCGCTTGCTCCTCCCAGCCAAGCAGAGCTGTAGTGAAGGAATCGTGTCCATAATATACAGGGATGAGCAGCTTACCGTACCTTGTCAACTACTTCGAATTGGTCAATCCGGCGCGACTGTTGAAAGGGAAAGCCTATTGCTAAGCAGCATTTCTGCCCGGTCTGCTGGACGTGATTATCTCAGCAGCATTTTTTTTAAACATCCCGCGTTGTGAGCTCAGACAATTGCCAATTTAGGCAAGAATCACGGGAATGGCTAGATGGAGACTTTGCATGCTACGGAGTTAGTAATGTGACCCTTGTCTACGTCCCTAGCTAGGCGAATAGGATTTTGTGAATTCCGGAGTCTGCTGGATGGCTTATGGTGCCTGGCTTATGGTGGCCGGCTTGTTCTTCCAAGACGTTGCTACGACATGGGCTGGGGGCTTCTTTGTTCCACGGGGGCGAGCAACTTGTATAAGTATGATCAAGATGGTCACTTCCACACAAAATATTAGCAACTTGTGGTACAGCCTATCCAGACAAACACGGCAAACCCCAAACATCCTGGAAGCAATCCCGGCCAAGCCTTCATCATGCTCGTTTCCTCGCTCATTGCAGCTCTGCTGCCCATCTTGTCACTCGCGGCACCGACAAATCCCATCCGCATCGTCGCTCAGCTCAGTCAAGGCAACTGGTTCGAGAACATCGCCGTCCGCTCCAATGGTAACCTGCTAGTCAGCGAAACCTACAAGACCCGAGGCGTCTTCGCCGTCAAGAATCCGTCTTCCAAGTACGCAAAGGCTCAACTCCTCGTCAGCGCCCAATCACTCGACAACTCCAGCGCGATCCTGGGCATTGCTGAGGTCGACACCGATGATGACGTGGAGACCTTTGCCGTCGTCGCCGGAAAGACCAAGGCTCAGGGAGAATTCGAGATGGGCGAGTTCAGCATCTGGACCTTGCAGTTCCGCGACGGTGAGGACGCCGTCGTCACCCGCAAAGCAAGCCCTGCCGCCCCGGACAGCGCGCTCCTGAATGGGCTCACGGCAGTGCCGGGCCTGCCTAACGTCGTTCTCGTTGCAGACTCAACCAACGGTCTGGTGGCCCGCGTCAACCTCACTACCGGCGAGTTCGACGACACCAAGTTCGTGTATCCGGAGGCCATGGCGCCGCTGCCCGGCACTGAGTTCGTCATCGGCGTCAACGGCGTCAAGGTCCATGGTTCTCACCTCTACTGGACGCACAGCTTCACAGCGACCGTGTACAGGATCCCCATCGACGCGAACGCCTACCCCTTGCCGGGAGCTGAGCCCGAGGTGGTCGCCGAGGTGATGTCCGTGGCGCCTACCATCGACGACTTCACCTTGGACCAAGACGGCAACATCTACGTTGCCGGCTTCGGAGAGGCAAACGTCGTCAGGGTCGACGCCGTGACGGGCGACGTCACCGAGGTCTTTGGCAACCCAAGCGTGGTCACGGGCGAGTACCTGACGGCTGTCGCTCTCGGACGCGGTAAGAAGGATAAAAACACCTTGTACGCGACCTCTACCGGCACCAACGGCCAGACTGAGGGGCCCAAGGTCTTGGGCATAAGGCTCGGCAAGAGCTGTTAGAGGTCGTGTCTCGAGGTTGAGGATGGAAAGGGGGCGTTGCCTTTCAGGGTTGTATGAAGAGAGGGGGGGGGGGGGGGGGGGTACAAACAGGCGCC
>WNLN01000096.1:0-96392 GCA_021347865.1 Sarocladiaceae sp. CBMAI 1973 | reverse complement strand
GTATTCGGGACGCTTTGCGCTCTCCTCCTGCCACTCCTCCTCGGCCCAGGCACAGAGTTGGCGATCTGGGCAGGGGACCATGTTGAGGCGTTCGGGCATCAGTCCAGTGGGGAATGACTTGTAGGCAAAAGCGCAACCTCGTGCGAGCTTCTCGCCAATCGCAACCTCCACCTTCTTGTTGAGAAGCTTGCCACCGAGGCCGAAAGTTCCGCCAATGTAGCAGGATAAGTGCTCGGTCTCGGGATCGAGAACGGGCTTGCCACCCTCCATGTTGACATTGCCAGGCATCAGGATATCGTTCCTGTCGGGAAGCATAGGGCGATAGAGAAAGTGATCGTCGGCAGTGCGTAGGAAGGTCTTGGTCATGGTTTCATACTTCTCATCACCACCGCCCAGAAGCTGATGCATCTTGGGCAGGTATTCGAACAATGAGTCCTCATAGCCGCCAAGGGTGAATTTTGAGCCGGTCACAACGTCCTGCTTCTTCATGGAAACGTACATGGGCCAAACACCCGGAAGTTCGGTCTTGTTCTGGTCGCGGAAGAAAAGCTCCATCACTCTGTTAATGGCGTTGTAGTATTTCGGGTCTCCCGTCAGCTGGGAAAGGCGGGTCATCTCGAGAGATAGCGTGCCGGGCGAGGCTGCGACCACGACATCTTCGATCGAGAGCTGCTCGCCGGCCTTGGCAGCAGCGAAGTCGATGAAGTCCACCGGCATGCCGCTAGCCGTGTTGAAACCGGCGTAGATAAGATTGCCGAGCTCGACAGCTTTGGTAAGAAGGATCTCGCGCTTGCTCAAGTCGTAGGCCGACAACAATCCACCCAGATAGCGAATGTTGGTCTCGAAGATGTTGACCTTGGGCGATGACGCTTGGCCGAAGTCAATTTCAGAGATAGCTTCGACAGCTTCGTCGAACTCGGTGCGAAGGCCCATGATCCACAAGGTGTCTAGCGAATCGACCAGCGTGGCCGCCCATCCAGAGAATTGATCCTTAGAACCCCCTGAAATGGGCAACAGCGCATCCTTCTTCCACGCATACTTGCGATAGCTCGCCCAGTTCTTCCTGAAGACCTCTCTGACGACACCAAGCTTCGCAATACGGGGCTTGGCAACACTTCGCAATTCCTGCGTCGGGAAGTTGAACTGCACTTTGGGCAGACCACCGGGTCTCGGTGGCGGTAACGGGTCTTGCGGTACGCTGTTGAGGCGTGATGGCACTTTGCTCCAGTCGAAACTGCTCTTGTGGCCGTAGGTAGCCGATAATGCGGCGCCTTTATTCATGTAGCGTTCCAGTCGGCCCCATTCGGTCGTCGGTCGGGACGTCGGTGATGAGACGTAGAACCATAATGTGATGATGACAACTGCGGCAAGGACGATGTCGCGCCTCAATCTGTCTCGCCGCATGCGCGAGACTCGACTGCGCCAGAACATGATGCCGAGCAGTCAGCTTACGCAGCTGTTGTGAAGTCGATGAAGATCGTCGGAAATCGTAAGGTTTGAGTTTGGAAGGATATGGAAAGAAGCTTATTCTGGTAGGCGCAGGGCGTGAGTTGGGCGTGTCGAGGATCGAAGGGAGTGTCTGAAGCCGAAGAAGGGGCTGTGATTAAGGAGGGAGGGAGGGAGAAAGAAGAGGAAGAACTGAGGTCGGTCAATTACATCCTGCAAATGAAGGAGAAGGAGAGTAAACGGCAAGCAAAGAGAGTAAATGCGAAGAAAGAGAAGCGCCCGACGGATGACCCAACAAGCAGAAAACCCGGGGACAAACTTGACGAAGTCGTGAGGGAGGATGGATGGATTTCCAGGAAGTTGTCAGATTCAGGACACGATCGTAGGGCTCTGGAGAAGATCAGCGCGTGCTCACGCGGTGGGACAAGCTGGTGCTAGCGCGGCTTTACCCCCTGGCCTGGACCTGAAAGCTGGTCACGCTAAATTGCTTGAGTGAGTGGACCAATTGGAGGCCCGTGGAGAGATTCAGTGGATAGATCCCAGTGGAGGGAAGACCCTGAACTCCATTCGTGGCATTCCAGGGCGGGACGGAAAGGGGGACAGGGGGACCCAAGGACACGCCAGTTAGTGGTGGTGGTGGGGGAGCCGCGAGAGCACTAACAGGAAAGTCTCAGTGTCACTCATCACTGAGAGAGGCCTGTCGCGCCAAGACATATACTTTTACACTGACAGCGAACTAGCACCGTCAAATGAAGAGCAATTGAATTAGCTGTAAGTGTGTTCTGAGGCGAATGAGTACAAGAACAAGTGTATGATAATATAGTTGCATTGTTCTTCACGGCAGGCTGTGAAGAGGA
The DNA here is from genome assembly GCA_021347865.1 of Sarocladiaceae sp. CBMAI 1973. Taxonomy (NCBI): domain Eukaryota; kingdom Fungi; phylum Ascomycota; class Sordariomycetes; order Hypocreales; family Sarocladiaceae; species Sarocladiaceae sp. CBMAI 1973. The sequence continues at coordinate 94,089 of WNLN01000096.1, read as the reverse complement.
AGGAGAAGACATGATGAAGTAGCATTACTATGAGTAGATGAAATTATAGGTAGAAATAGTATGCAAAGAGGTAGTAAAAGATCTGTCCAGTGAAGTAATAAAAGAGGTGGTAAAATAGATAGCAACAGAGTCGAAGGAGGCAGTGTATCTCGCGGCGACAAGGCAAAACACGGTATAACATTTTGGAAGTAGGGGAAAAGTCAAGACATGAACAGGTTTTGTGGTGTAAATGGTTTCAAGCATAGCAGACACTTGCATAAAATGGTGAGAAGCACGGTGCCATAGTGCTCAAGAGTTGTGGGAATCTTAGAAGCTCTGTCTTCGAGTGGCCCACGGACGAACATGTCCATTGTCAAGGATGTTATCAGGCCTTGGTCTTTATAAGCTGGACTTGTTGAGATCTTGAGATACACGTTCAATGGAGCAAGCTTGACCTCAGAATTGGACGACATTTATATATTGACTTCTGTATGGGACTGTACGACAGCAAGTCCAGAATGGAGACGATGCGAAAGCTGGAGACTGAATGAACACAATTCCTAGTAAACTTTTAACCATTTTAGTGCCTTGATCATCAGCCTCTCATGTCTCTGCACATCCAGGAGAGCACCTTCCTATTCCTTGGTACAAGTGCTGTGATATTCGCAAGTCTCTTCAGACAAACACTCTGTCAGCAGATACCACCTCACAAGTAGCTACAGCTTACTGAATCCTTAGTTCTGAGCAATATTTATGAATTGGAGGTCATTCAGTATCAAGTTGATCCCTATATACACGTTCTAATGCGCCATTTCTCCCCAAACTCTCACTGCAGCAAACACTTCGTCAACGCACGATCCGTCCAGCCATTTCCGTTCCACGTAGGCGTCAAAACAAGCTCATACGTGCTATCAAAAGACCCAGCACTCCAGCCGGTGTATCCCAAGTAAACGTCCGAGTTCTGGTTGAGATACTTGATTTGTTCACAGAAATATCGCAGGCAAGAATCGGTGTTGCCACCTCCACTCTCAGTCAAGATCGCCTTTCTCCCATTCTGCCTCAACCAATTCGCCAGGGGAGCAAAGGCATTATCAATATTGTTTGTAACACACGTTGTAGTCGTCCCAGAGTTATCACTGTCCAAGTACTTGTGAACGTCGATTATGAGCTTGTTGGTTGTTCCGTCGGGGTTCTTGACCTGAGAGAGAGCCGCGGCGCTGCCGTCGGAGATGAACGTGCCTGCTGATTGCCAGCCGTTGCCAGGGAGAGTGATGTAATTATTTGTGGCGCCTGCTTGGCGGATTGCGGTGACTACTTTCTGGACTGTTTGGCCCCAGGTCTGGATGTTCACGTCGTGGGGCTCGTTCATGATGCCGAACCAGACGTTGGTTTGGGAGGCGTACTTGGTGGCCAGTTGTCTCCAGAGACTGACGAATTGGTCGTCAGTTGGACCTCCTTGACCGATGATACCTCCATTCCAGCGAGCTGTAAGTTCGAGTTAGCAGAATATCACAGAAGGCTTTAGGAGGTTGACGAACCGTAGTTGTGGATGTCAATGATACACTGAGCACCACTGATACTCCTACAACCCTGCACCAGCTTGTCATATTGAGCGAGGTTGTTCGAGTCCAGGTTTCCTCCGAGGTTGTTGTTGACAAGATATTGCCAGCCAACCGGCAGACGGAAGAAATTCATGCCCAGATCATCGTGGAAATGCTTCATCTGGCCGATGCCATCAGGGTAGTTGTTCGCGCCGTTGAAGTCCTTGACAGGCGGGTAGATCTTCTTGGTGTCACAGTTGCCGTTTGTAGCACAGCCAAAGTCCTGGATAAAAGGGTCAGCAACAGTCATTTTCGAGTACGGGTCGAAAGCACTTACAAAGCCGGCGATGTTGACTCCAAAGTACTGCGTCTTGCCAGTGCTGCCTCCGCCATTGCCTCCTGTCTGCGTCGGTGGCTGGGAGCTCGTTGTGGGTGATCCTCCGCTGCCGCCAGGAATGCACTGGTAGTAGTAGTCGTTCTGCTTTGTGCAGGTGTTTCCAGAGGTGCATGTGGTCGGGCCACTCTGTAGGAGATGTCAGTAAAGACTCTTCCTCCAGCAATACATCAGAGCTCTCCTTACCCAGCCCACTCCTCCACATTGACCCCATTGTGACTGCTGAGCGAATGCTCCGGTGACCAGCAAAGCTGCTGCAAAGAGTGATGAAGCCATGACTGCTGGATCACTTAGAAGGTGAAGATATGGTGAGGCGAGAATGAACCAAGACACCAGCAGATTGATGAATCACATGGTCAACAGTAGGCTCACTGGCTCTTATGAACTCCTGCCCAGAGAGCCAAGCCATGAATCATGGAGACAAAAGGAGCCATCGCCAAGCAGATCTCGGAGGCACATACTCCAAGACCCCTAGAGGCTCCACGAGCCCTGGTGGAGAGACTGGTTTGATAGCCGAGGAGTTGCAGTCCTGCTTATTAACACTATACTATAGACAAGGCCATTCGGGCCGTACATTCTCATAGAGTCATGTAGCATTCTATCTGGCACTTTACATCAAGCTTAAATCCTGACCATGGAAGGGATGAGGTACGGAGGCTCTACCCCAGTGCTCAGGGGCAGTCTAAACCTGCTCAAGCTGCGGCCTCACGCGCCGACGGAAGCTCAATAACACCGACCAACACCGAGCCCGTTTCTGCTCCATGACACTATCGTGAATCTTCGCTTCTCGTGACTTACACAATTCAGCCGCCTTCATCTGTCAACCCCCCGCAGCCGGCGCCACCATCCGGTCTAGACCGTATCCCTGCTTGCCGCGAACCGATACTGCAACCCCAGATATTAAACCTCCCCGTCGAGGCCCTGAAATTACGACCCAAAAAGGGTTCTGATCGGCATATGTCTCTCCGTCATGTCTGTTTCGGGGGAAGTTGGGGTTCTGGTGGCTTTTTTCTCCACGATTCTTCGGAGGGGGATCTGCCGTGCACCACTTACACCCGAAAGCAGGGTCCAAGTCCGTGAACGACAGCGAACAGCTTGCCGGTTTCCGTAAAGTATTGGCACCACTACAACAAATGAATGGAGCAGCTGAGGAGTGAGGGTTCTTAGTTCCAGTGTAATATATCTTGATTTGGCATGTGGTCGACAGCTTGGCAGTGGGCGAGTCGTTTATCGAGTTGCCCGTTCTGGTGGGTCGCGATCGGGACGTGCCACCTTGGCCGGCTTGGCTTGTGGTATACATGCAATGGTACACAAGTAGAGAGACTGCAATAAATTGAAGAGGCTATCAAGGGCAAGATAGCCGACAGACGAGCAGAACAAATGAATCAAGAAGTCGAGTAAGGGCGCCAACCAGTTAGATGCCGTGTATAATAGCCAGAGTGATAGAGGCAAGGTCGTTGGTACGATAGTAAGCAGCTTAGCAGGTGGAATAGTGAGTAGTGTAGCACGTCAAATACTGAGCGGGCATCACAGCTAGATGCCGAATGAGTGATGGCTCTGGATACAGTAGGCAGAGACGATGTCTCACCTTGCTAAAAGGCGCTCTGTTTGCGGACTTATCTCACCAATACTGGAAGCAACAAGGCTCAGAACAAATAGTGTTGTTATATATACTCTGCCTCTAATGAAAGAAATAGATACAGCGAAGTTCCAACACATGCCCTTCCTTCACCCCATGAATGCAATTTCTCCCCATGTCTAGCTACATGACCTTGAGACTAGTTCGAGACTTGACTTTTTGCCCCAGCTTACAGGCACTGGTAGTACCAGTCGTTAAGCTTCTGGCACTGCGAGCCGCTGACACAAGCGGTAGGACCAGTGAAGCCGTTTCCACCGCACTGGCCGTACTTGGTCTGGGTGGGAGTGTTTCCGCCCTGAGTGGTCGTCGAGGTGGTCAAGGTAGTCCTGCCAGTGGTGGTGGAGGTCCTTGAGGTGGTGGTGGTGGTTGTGCGAGCAGTGGTAGAGCTGCTGCTGCTGCCGCCGCCCTCGCCGGGGGTGTTGAGGTTGGTGGTGCTGCCCATGAGTGTTAGTATACTGATCATAAAAGGGAATGGTGAGACGGGTGTGTGCTTACCTTCCGATGGGTCCGAAGCGGATGTTGGAGTAGATGACCTTGGAGTTGGGAGCGCTGGCCTCGATATCCTGGGGCTTGCCGGAGTCGGTCGGGCAAGATCCACGCTTGGCACCAGGCTTGTCCGGGTCGTCGGTAGGATAAGTGCTATCAAGCCAAAGCATGTTGACGCCATACTGTAAACCCAGTCAGCCATCTCATCAATAAACACTCCTTGGGAAAGAGGGCACTTACATCATCCCAGATACTCATGACAAGAACCATACCCTTAGTAAGAGCATCAGACATCTGCGGCAGACCACCCTTGTCGGAGAACGAGCTTCCTCCAAACGCAGCCTCCTCAGCGGCGCAGTAGGCAGCGCTGATCTCGTTGCCCGTGTTACCGGGGATGTTGAGCGCGTTGGGCTGCTCGAAGCGCACGCCGTTCTGGATGTAGAAGCGGCGGATGGCGGTGACGCTGCTGCCGGAGGCGGGGAACTGGGTGACGACGGTCATCTTCTTGGTGGTGTCGAGCTTGAAGTTTGAGCCGGGGCCGTAGAAGTCGGTGTGGCCGATGCGGTAGGGGTTGATGTCGCAGCCATCGGGATCTATAACCGTAGTCAGGCATCTCCATCACCAGTGAGTGAAGGTATAGATACTTACCACAAGTACCAGCATAACGATCCGAAGAGTACGTTCCACCACAAGCCTCGCCCTTGCAAACAGTCAAGCTGTTGGTCTTGCAAGGGTGAGGAGTCAGGGCCTGGGAGATGGAGTTGGACTCCCAGATATCCATCTCAGCGCAGCAAGCGCCGTTGCCACCGACGCCAGAGTTGGCGCTGACGGTCGAAGACACCCAGCCCTCGACGTTGGCGGTACCGCCGATGAACTTGAGGTCGCGGGGGCACTGGCTGTCGCAGTATCCGGTTCCGTACTTTGCGCCGGCCTTGTTGTTGGGTTCCTTGGAGAGGCCGCCGTCTGCGTCCATGGAGACGAAGTAGAGGGCACCGTTGAGACCGCAGCTAGTTTTTGTCAGACCAATGACTGAATGTGTGGAAGAAGGAAACTTACCCAAGCTGAGAGACGTCAACGTCAAAGGTGAATTCGTTGCCAGCGAGAGTGAACATCTGGTACTTGGTCTCTGTTCTGGATTAGCATCAATTGACCATCTCATGAGCGAGAAGACTTACCAGACTCCATGAGGTAAAGACGAGAGCCAACGTTGGTACCAGTGCTGCCCTTGGTCACGAAGCCAAGAGAGAGGGCATCGCCGCTGGTGCTAGCACCGTAAGTCGAGGCATACGAGGCACCATCAAGACAGCAGTTCTTCGCGCAAGCATCGTTGGACGGGCAGAGCGTAGCATCCCACTTGTTTCCTGTTCACCTCTGTCAGCCCTCCGAATTCCAGTCTTCGTCTTCACCTTCAAGAACAACGCACCAGTGTAGCAGTTGGTAGCGGCACTGGTAGAGTGAGTCCAACGCCAATTGGCATCAATAGTGACCTGACCGGCGACGTTGGTGCAGGTTCCTCCGGCGGCGCACTTCTTCCAGGCCATGGAAGGGTGCGTCTCGGGGGTCAGGGTGCAGACCTGCTGGGCACGTGCGATGGCCAGCAAGGCCGTGAGGGCGGCCAGCTTGGAGTACATGGTTGCTGAGGGCAGAGCTCGTGTGTTGGCTTGTTGATGAAGCTGTCTGAGATGGCTGAAGATCTCATCCCAGAGAAGTGGCGTTGAGCGTAGTTATACGTCCTCCTCCAAGCAGTTGGATCTCTTGGGGAACGCATCGTGACTTGACGTTCCGTTCTCGAAGAGGGAAGCTCCTGGTTCGAGCTCTAGTCCGAAAGTCTCCCATAGTCTCCCGAGAGGCCGAAGCGCAGACACGACTTCCGCCACGGATCCCGTCCCGTAATTGCCACCCGCCGTCTCGCCTTCATATTCCCGCTCGCAAGCCTTCTCAAGGTACCACCTCCCTGCTAGAACCCCTTCAGTGCATCCCCAGACGGTGGCGTCAAGCCATCCTCGAAGGGGTCCCTCGCGAGCGCGTGCGTGAAGTCATCGTATGTCGTCCAAAGTCGCATCGGGCCGGGGCCCAAAATGACAAATAAGGTCTAGACCCAAGATTCGAGGGAACAACCCAATCTGGCAATTTATCGCCGCGTGGACCAGAGTTGAGAGAGGGAGAAGTCGATGCTGCGCTTGGCCGATTGGAGATGTCGGCAGCGGAAATAGTCCCTCCGCGAATGACCAGGAGCTATTCGGGACTTGGGGCAAGTCAGCCAACGCAACAATTGCAAAAGTTACAGTGAGAAGAGAATTCTTACTCGTGAGGTAACTGCTCTATCTTGCTCATTCCTAGCATTTTTGACACCCCCTACTTCGGCATCAATTCCATGGTGTTGAGTGTGAATCCCACTGTAGAGAGCCTTGACTGGAACCATAGCCGTCAGTATATGCCACGAACGATATAACCCCATAACAACGGTTGTTCACGAATTCCAGGCCAAGCACAGCCAAGGGGCCAAGTCGGCACCTCCCATTCACCCACACTCATCCTAAGCGTGACAAGAGAACCAAGTATCGGCTATCTCGGCTGCGCAGCTTCTCCAAAAGCACTATATTCCGGCCACGCCAGATGGCGAGACTCGTAAGAAAGTGGCAGGCAACCGCGCAACTTATTGCATATAGCAATCTGCTCCCGACGCCAATGATATTACCCTGCCGCCCACACTCGCTTCGATTCCCCCACCCTCATTACCCCAACTGGCACTACACCGTATTGGATGTACCTTATGAGAGAAGAATTGGTCGTGCCTTGCGGGAACCGAGATCTCGACCGTAGTGGTTCTCTCAGAATGTAGCACTTCTCTTTACGGGCCGGAGGCTGCGTACCAAATTTGCTCCAATAGTGGTCCTTATCTATTGCTCTTGAGGTGGAATCTAGGTACGATTCGTCAGTCCGCTTGAAGACGGCAGATGAGGCCAGACCGAACCTCGGTACCAGACCTTAGCAATGCTGACTTTTGTGTATTTGTATAATCTGAAGTGGATCGCGGCGGTCAGCTTGTGCGCGAGGGCAACGAGGAGCCAAAGACTCCGTGATTCTTCTAGTCATGAGAACTTCAACTTGCGCATCGTGTTCTAGTCAGGCACCGATATAATGCGGCTATGCTTCGCCTTTGAACGGGAAAGTATCCGTGATGCCGATGAGGCGGGATATTGACGCCGAAGATGTAATCATGAGGCGGTACAGCGGAGTGGCTCGCAGTCTCATCGAGAGGCGACACACTCGATATGAGCGCTCCATTCCCGTCTACCATGGCCCACGGTATACGCTACCACTGTACAGAAATACACAGGACTGCCTCCTTCAGCCCTAGGTGGTATCCCAGTGATTATATCACTGCTACAACTCACAACAACCAAGCCTCCGATCAACCCAGCATCAATTGTCGCGCATGGCTGTTCTGAATGACCATCATTGATGCTTTGAACTCAGCTATTGGCCGGTAAGATCCTTCAACATCCTACGCAGGTTCTCTTCATTCCATATCGTCAGATGACTCGCCTCGGGGAATTCGACGTACTCGGCAGCAGGAAGCCTTTGAGCTATGCACTTTCCCATGGCCGGCGTCGTGCTCACGTCTTTGCCACCGTACCACAACTTGATACCAGGCAAGCCCACGTCTTCTAGACGAAAGCCCCATGGTCGCCAGTGTAACGCCATGCCATGAGCATGTGCCCAGGCACCCTGACACCAAGCTTGCCGCATGGAGGCCACTGCTTGCTGGAAAGTGTCCTCCTGCAGCATTATCTCTCGATCCTTACCGGCGAAACCGGCCTCGAACTCGCCACGCAACTTATCCTCGAGCAGCGAGTAGTCGTCTGATTGCGCGAGAGGAACGTACTCAGTATCGTAGAACTCCTGAAACTCTCGAGGATAGTCTCGCCACGCCTCGAGTGCTTTCCGTTGCCTCTCTTCCATGCTGTCGAAGCCGCATTCCAGAGGTCCTACTCCCGCACATATACCGACACCCTCGAGACGAGACGCAGGATGGTGCTCGCTGGCACAAGCAAGCGCAAAGCCAGTACCGCCGCTTGTTCCGAGCACGTAGTACTTGGTTAGCTCCAGATGCTCGACGAGAGCTTGAATATCAGCTGGATAGTCTGTGACTTTCTGGGAGTCGTATGGAGTCGATCCCCCGACGCCAGGTCGATCAGGCCCGATCCATCTCAGATTGAGTTCGTTGGCTAAATGAGCCTCCAGCGGACCGGTGATGGTGATGCCAGAGTCAGGATGCCCATGGATATAGAGAACTGGGGTTCCTTTTGATGGACCGCAAGAGTAGTACGTCATCTGACGGCCAGATGGCAGTTGTAAGGCATGTTGCGTTGCTCTAGAAGTATGGGCTGCTCGGCGCGGGCTGGGGTTGATAGCTTGCCTTTGGGGAACCGAATATTGTCCGGCTGCTGAATGCAGAGACTTGCATGAGCGACGTAGCCATGTCGATGAGGAGGGCCTGATGGAATACATTATTCTGCCGAAGCTTGCATCGTGAAGCCTTGATCTTCACGAGCCACGGGAGGCAGGGACCGCGTGAGTTACTAAGCGTAGCATCCTTGGCGCAAAGTTACTCTGGCTGTGCCGTATATACAGCATGCCTCACTCAGCCTCAGGCCACGTACTGTACAGCGTTGATCATCTCACCATCACAACAAAGTCTCTGATCATTCAATGTCGACTGTCGCATTTGGCTATTCTGAGTGACGATCAGGGTCTTCGCAGGCCGCTTCGCTGCGTGCGCCAAGCCGAGTGCAACTCCTGTTGAGGTGTGCTGTCAATATGAGAGCACCGCCGATCGCCAATTTCGAGGTTTCACCGCCAAGATGCCATCACACCTGGATGAGGAGCCAGAACGAGCCAAATAAGAGGATTGATACATCAAGTTACTATTTCGCCTACAATCTTACTCACTGCTTTGGCCACTATTTTATTTACTATTCTATGTACTATTTTATCTACTACCTTACCTGCTATTTCATTTGCTATTTCATTTGCTATTTCATCTACTATCCTACGAAATTGACCTGGAACTTGCCCTCACATATGGACAAGGAGCGAAGAAGGAGCCAAATGAGGGAATTGACACGTTCCAGCTCTATGGAGATCATCATGGTCAATGCGTTTACCCTCGCCAATGACGTGCTGGGCAATGGACAGGTTGAGTAACCAAAACATGATACTGACTTGGAACTATTAGTCCAGACAATGGACACGAACGACCAGCGAGACCCATCAATCCCGAAAAACACGCGAATCGCGACCGGCGCGGAGATTGGCAGGGGTCGGATTGTCAATTGCCATTAGCCATCGCAGGTGCGCACCAATTGAGAGGCTCGCAAGGGATCCCCGCACTCGGACGTGCTGCTCGCTCGCCTGTCTCGCTGGTGCGCGTGGGATCCACGGCGTTTACCGGAGTTTGGGAGGTGCATCTACAGGCATGTGTGATCCGACCGAGGCTTGGGAGGAGGGGAACATTGGATGGGATGATGATGCTGAGACAAGGAGATGAATTGCCAGCCTGTTGTGAAGAGATGCTGACCCCCGCGCCCCAACCACACCTCCTCGCTGAGCGTGACGGCAGGCAACACAGGTTGAGGCAACGCAAACGGTCTGGGCTCATCTCACCGACAATCACTCAACAATATGTGAGACACGCACATGCACATCTTGGGTTCGCATGCAGACGAAGATAAGCACACAGACCAAGCTTAAGCATGCCTTACCATTACTTTAACGACGAAGTACAGGTAGTCAACATATCTCGAATATTTTGAATTTCGCATTTAACCATGAGTTTTCCGCATGCAGGCTCCTCCTCCCGCCCGGTAGTGCGTTCATTTTGGCGGTTCTAGCGCCTGGGTTCCAACGCTTTAGTGGACTGACGCCGTCATCGGAGGGGCTCTCTAGCCCTGCTAGCGCCAGGGCACCAGGGAGAAACGTCGAACTTTAAGCGGGCGGGGGCTGCCGACTTGAGAGATTTCAAAGGCCCGTGCGTCGCTGCAGGTGCAGGAGACGGAGCTACCCCCCACTGCCTGCACGTTCGTGCATGGTGCAGAAGAGCCCTGCAGCCGGCATCGGTGCCCTGTAACCCAGAATCTGGGCCTAATGTGGCCTGAGGAGTCGAGCGATCGCGCCATTGTAGTCGACCTGCCACCTCAGGCACCCGCCCACACCTCCCAGTTACAGGTGCCTTGAAGACGACGGTGAGCAGAGGTGCCGCGACAGACTGATTGGGTTAGCGCTCTCGCCGCCCTGGCTCAGGCTCGCCTCAATCATACTCTGGTCACCCGTTGTTCACTCGTCAGTCAATACCATGGAAGCTACCCAAGGTGGTGTAGAATATATACAAAGCTGTTATAACCATGAAGATTTTGCCGGAGGAGTCGAGACGGGCATATGGGAGTTGAATCTGCTAGATACCTGGTCAAGCTGCTCGATGAAATATGCTCTAGTGTTGTTCAGAATTCATAGACTGGTCACCACGAACTCCAAGCTGTAGAAGTAGCTACCATCAGCTGGAAAATAATCAATGTTTCGGCAGTGCGTCCACTCTCTTCAATGGTGATTTAGCGGAATGGGCGTCAGACTCCTCCAGAGGCAAGAGTATACCCTCATTTACCAGATGAGTCGCCGCCTGCTTAATCCACCACTGACAATCTCTAATTTCCCTCCTCTTCGGCGCACCAGCTACTGTAGATGCGGCATTGAGACTTGGTCCGGGTGCGGGAACCTGTCGGCAAATGCGATCAAGCATGCTTCTATCGTCCTCTTCATCCATGGCCTGTCTCACGATCGGCTTTTGCGTTGCGGTCGTCAGAACACGTCCGATTGGGAATGCATTTGGCCGTCGACCGTCTTCATTCGGGTCATAGTCGCGCACATACTCGTACTCGAACCCATTCAGACCATTGCCGGTCACGTGTATCCGGTCGCCAATCTCAGACTTCAGGTCCTCCCGAGGAAGAAAGAAGGACCAGTGCGCAGCGAAGAGAGGAGAGGGGTAGACGTGGACATAGAGCGTCGTGTAAGCGTGCTCTGGAGCTGGTTCCTTGCCGGGCAGCAGCTGTGGTGGCTCAATGTCCTCTGTTGAATTTCTCATATTTCCTGTTTTTGTTGAACAAGGTACGCTTTGTTTTGGAAGCGGAATGATGGTGTTGGAGTCTGAAGCAGGCAGCCACTGTTCGGGCCTTCCATGTTGCACCATTCATAGTGAAATACCAATATGCCACAACCATACGCATTTACACTCGAGTCCAGCGACAATACGATATGGTGTAGCCACTAGATAGGCCTCACTAAACACCAAAACGAAGCCATGGATCTTTTACCAGATCTCTATCTATCACAGGAGTGGGACGGTCCATGACAATGTTGTTCTGGTGCAGCTCAGTCGCGGTTCAGTCGCTCCTCAGACTAAAAGCAGCGGTGCTCTGGGACGCATCCAGTTCAGGATGGACGTGGTGAAATCCACCTTGGAAGTACCTGAACCTACCAGCACGGGGTTAGCGGCCTTTGAGCGGACTTGGGGGCTTATGGGGGCACTGTTGCACCACGCCATGCCGCCCATCCGACTCCGGACAACCGCCAAAACTCTTGGATCTCGGGGCTGAGGACGGCGAGTTCCATGCACCGCGCTGTCTTGACCACCACCACCACCACTCTTTAGCTCAATTCCCCCGAAATCTTCTCAAAATCTCACAACCACCCTCCTCGACTTTCTTCTCCTCTTCAAACTCACTTTCTTTCCTCCTCGATACCCCAAAATTCACCTTCTTGCTCGCCTCAGTCCACACAATACCGAGAAACCCGCTATAACCCGCGCCAACCCGAAACTGCCCTACAGTGATTAGCAGCACTACGTCGCCAGTCTAGCTCTCCGCGTTTGCCCGTCCGTTCGTCGCGCGAAACACCAAAAGCCAAGGCTGCCAACCACCAAATTCTCTCCTTCACAACTTCACAAATCGCAACCTCACACACACACCCCGAGTCAAGATGTTCACCACCAGGGTTCTTCGTCAGGCAGCTGCTCACGCTGAGCGTCAGCCTCTGATCCGCTTCATTGGTCCCCGTACCATTCCTTGTAAGGCCTTTCCCGAAAATACCCTCACGTCACCGAGCTTGTCCAGCTCGGGCGCCGAGGTGTCCAATTCGCTCGCACATGTTAACCTCGGATTTCAATCAACAGCCTCAGTCGACCACACCCCCAAGCCTCACCCTGCTTCTCCCCAGGGCGAGCTCCCGGCCAACTTCTCAGCCTACGGCAATGGCGACAACTCCGCCCGCCACGCCTCCTTCAGCAGCTACCGCGACCACGCCCAGCAGCACGGTCCCCTCCAGAAGTCCATCCGCTCCTCCGCCGGCGGCATTGGTGGCTCAGCTGGTGCTCAGCTCGGCGAGATCAACCCTCCCAAGGGCGTCTTCTTCGACTCCTCCGAGCTCCCTGCTCGTTTCCGCCGTGCCCCGATCGAGCTCGCTGAGATCGAGGCAGTCGAGTCCGGTGGTGCTGCTGTCTGGTGAGGTGTGAGTTTCTAGAACAACAAAAACTTGCATTGAAGCGGACTGTCTCATATTTTGAGCGGAGACATGAGCAACATCACGACTTTTGACACGACCAGCGACGGGAGGCGAGCTGATGCCACAAGTGGCTTAGCACAATGTATATTGAACGGAGGGTACGGACGCCCAAGTGCGTAGAGTATGGAGAATCGATTCATCTCGACCGACGAGCCGAAGAGGCAACACTGAACGAGGACAAATGCTCGTTGTGAACAACCAGCAAGTGTCGACAGCGGCCAGGGCTGAAAAGCCACCTCGGCTCGCACGATCACTGCCTCTCGACTTGGCTCAACGCCTACTCGACCCAAAAGCGATCTTTCTTATCCCTCGTTTTGGACGCGGAACCAATGCGTTCACAACTTCTATGTTTTCTAGCGGGAGCTTGAGCTTGGATGAATGGAGATACCCTGTGGGAGCACAACCCTTTGTATATAGACTACCCTGAGTATAGAGCCGGACAACAAACATCAATACCTCTCACCTTTGTTCCTGCTTGACGTGAATGACCAGAGGTAGATTATGGTATTGTCAAACCGACGGCTTGACACATGTTTCGGGAGATGTCGTGCGCTATGAAGGCACCATGCCATCGACATGTGTTCCGAACCACATGTTGCCAGCCGTGTCGCACCGTGCGTCACATGTGCCGAAGCAAAATGCCGAGTAATCTGAAGCAACGATCAAGATCTTTACTATATTACTTGCTATTTTCCTTACTATTTTACCTGATATTTTACTTGCTATTTCCCTCGCTATCTACTTGCTATCTTCGTGAGTAGAAAAGCACTAGACTGATATCGAATGATGACTTTCCGAGTATTTGCTCACAGGCTGGTTGATGTGGAAGCTCGAATGGTTATTTTGCTTGCAAATCACTTCGAATATAGACACTAATTATATCCAATGTTGGCATGTCATCAATTTCATGCTCATGAGGTTCAGATCATGTAGATAGGAAAGAAAATACAGGTTACTCAAAACGAATAGCAACGCATAGCAACAGTAAAATCTGCCCGCTCTCATGGTATCATCAAATCTCCAGCTACTAAGTCATTCATCTCTCCCCTCGGGACCAGCTCAATTGCCGCAACCATTCTTGCTCGCCTCCTTCGCCGCCTCGTTCCCTCCCGAACTACAAAACGCCCCTCCCAAATCACTACACCAAAGCCCCCCTCTATCACTAAAGAACCTCCCATTCCTATCACTGCAGAACAACCCCTCCCGATCACTGCACATCACGCCACCTCTAGCAGAGCACAGGACGCCTCCCGTCGTGGAACATAGACAGCCCGGGTCCTGGTCGTACTTGTCCCAGTCACCACGCTGTTCTTTGAGATCCCACCGCATGGGGTCGGTTTTTAGGTAGCCCTCTGGATCCTGGCTAGGGCCTGAGTTGCGAGTGACTAGGGGGATTGAAGTGGTATTTTCTGCTGCTGCGTTGTTTCCGGTGCTGCTTCTACTGCTCATGGGTGTGATGGGCTGTGGTGCAACAGCACGCCGAGAACGTTCCTCGTAGGCAGGCGGAAGGTCATCCTCTGCCTCGTCCGGGATGGTTTGCCTCTGGAATCCTCTGTTGGGCAGATCAGGCATCTGCGAGCCCTTCTCGGGCGATGCTCCGTAGTAGTTGCCTGAAACCATCGTCCTTCGTCTGTTCGGGCGTAAAAATCGAATGCGGAACGGGCAATGGGAGCGGGGCCGTGTTCGCGGGTACCGTCTCCGGCGTGCGAGCGGGAGGCTGAAGCGATTGAGACAACGGTGATTTGATGGAAATCCAACAAAGCTTCGAGCTTGGTTTAAGCTTCAACAATTGAATTCGTCTTTCGAATGGGCATTTATTTGCGACAATGATTCAATGGTGAGAAGTGGCAATGTCCAAGGCACAATGTTCATGTCGACGTAAGCCTTGTCGCGTCCAAGCTTCAGCTTTGCCAAACTGAGTCGGCCTGTGCCGATTCCGGTAACCCATACGACCGCGCCGTAATCACGGGCGAACTTCATCGCGGCCGGCAAGCCTTCATACATTGCACGTGATATCACGCGTATATAATTGAGATTTGAATACCCTGCACCAAGGTGCAAGATCTGACGATCTGCGCATGGGCTAAAGACGCTGGAATTACGTCGAACCCGGGTCTGGATCGCGGAGCCGACTATGATAGAAGGCTCAAAAGTCACAACGGGCAGTATGAGTAGCATGCAGAGAAATTTCAGAGAAGACTGGCTACAAGACAAGCGATTGAGAGATGATGATATGATCATGAGACGATGCATACACGATGCGTTGGTGCGGTCGTCAGATGCATGGCAAGCAGTCCTTCAGTTTTCGTGACCAATAAAGGCGTCCCCTACAGCCTCGAATCGAAGAAGTCAACGATCACTCATCTAACACTCCTCTAAAAGTACAGATTCAATGTGTCATGTTGCCGCATCTACCCACAAGACGCAGTAAGAAGCAATAGTTCAAAGCTTGACCACCACGGCAACGTCAGCCCCAAGGTGGCAGGATTCTAGAACACATGTGGAAGCACCGGGTGCTTGACTCGAGTATACCCTTGTGGGTTTGGATGTCAACGACATCGTAAGATGTAAACATATTTCAGCCCACAGTGTAAGTGAACTTTACCTTTCCTCCAGTGGCCCTCACGAATGAATCCTGATTAGGGGTCTTGAGCTGTGCTCAGCTGCGCAACGACAATGTCTCGGCCACGGCATCGCGTTTATCACAAATGTCTCGGCCACTTCACTCGGTAAGAAAGTTGCTCCTGACCTCTAATCCGTCGATTTCTGCAGGCGGAAACTCACGTCCAGGTCTACGCAAGCAGCCATCCAAGCTGGTGCCCCGAGAGACAAGTATTCCGATCATAGCCGCATTGTGTTGAACATCAGGGCCAGGCACAAACAACAAGGTTTATGGTAAGCCACCGCCGCGCAATAGCGCAGATCATGCTGCACATGTCTCCTCCTCTCACTCGGCATAAACACATGCTCGGAGTCGTCTAGTTTGCAACGCGTCGCAACGTTCATCAAACGTCTAGAAGCCTTCTCCCGCCGCTTCTCGTGGATCCCATCTGCCATGGGATACAGGCTCGTGCACAAGCCTTGAGGCTTAGACCCGCTCCGCAACTGGAAAAAGGACCGACGTGCACATGATTCTGGAATGCCCGACACTTCCGGTGGTGGTGAAAACAAATGGAGACGCTGATAAGGTACGGTCGTGAATGGATACAGGTGGTCTGTTCCCCAGAAACCTTTATGTGCACTATTACATGATGAAAACTCTTGCGACGTGCGGGGAAGCAATGGAGGTTGAGGGAGGCTTAGCAATCCGGGGGTTGGACAGCTGTCCGCCGTCAAATAAAGGGCCCAAAGAGCTCCAAACTGCCTCAAAGAGGGTGAAGCAGTTTGGGGTGGTTGCCGGATCGAACGGCTGGAAAGTATTCCGCCTTGGTCGTAAGACACAAGCCGGTTAGAGAAGGGCGATAACAATTTATGGTTGACAGCCTAAGGTTATTTCTTGTGCGCCTTCACACCACCGGAGAACGCCGCGTCTCCTCTCTTCACTGCTTTGGGGAATTCTTGATAGCGAGTACAAGTGGTCCGGTGATAAGCATTTAGCTGGACTCCATACTTGCGGGTATTACGCACCACGTCGTGGAGGCGCTTTATTGCCGGCCGCGGGCAAGGTCGGATATGGGCCTGTTGATGCTTGTGCTGCCACTAAACAGCATCGAGCGAACGCCATTCTCCACTGCAGGTCAGCACTTGCGGGAGAAGCGACGGCAGAAGTTGTACTAGAAGTGCAGGCTTATCTCTGTCCTGTAACCTGTTCAAAGCGCTGGCTAGATAGGCTCGTTGTGAGCTCCATCAATTGAGGTGCGACATGGGCAGAGAACAGGGCGAAGTGGGTTGAGAACAAGGCGAAGTGGGATGCGGGACGGTGGTGCCCAGACGGGAGATGATGAACGCCAAGGTGCCCAGAGATCCGACAGCCGGTGCCCAGGCATTAGCGGATCAACTGCCGTCCCACCGGGCTGTCGCAGGATTGGTGTTGACAATGGCGCCCAAGTGACTGGCCTTCGTTGGTAACCGACAGTCGGCCGCCCCCAGAGAAGAGCGAGACAAGCTCAAACCTATTCCCACGATCAAACAATGGAAATCAGGATGCCCATTGCCCTCTAAATCACTTAGAGTGGGGTGGTCCAGCAGCTGGGAGGGCCGTACTTCGGCCATGCTCAAGTACCCACGCTCGTGGGAATCGCAGCCATCTCACAGGGCCTCTCCATGGTCCTAGTATTTTCATTTGTCACGACACAATCCTGAACTCTGGTGCAGGTCCCACAGAAACCTGGGGTCATGCGTGGTTCGAGGGAGCAGCCCACCGCGTTTGATAGTGGTGATGCAAGCGTGGCGGGAGGTGGCCCAAAGTCAATCGCGGCTAGGCCGTTGGTGGATTGAGGCGGCCACTGAGGGCTGAGCTGCGATGTCATGTATAGCCATTTGAGTTGATGTTTGGTCGATGTGTAAATCTCGCGGTGGCGACCGTTGTGGCTTGCGCGACGCAATGTCTCTGCTGGGACGAAGAACCATGCACTGCAAGACTCAGCCGGCGGTGACAGACAACGACGGAGACGGGACCGCCGTCCTCATCCTGTCGCGTGTTCGAAGCTCGAAGCCGTGCTTTGTCCAAGGTAGGCAAGGTACCTTGGCGCTGTCACTTGCCCTTGCAACCCGCCCCAGAGCCAATGCCGATCTGCAAGTTCATCCCCGATGCAATACCACGCCACACTGCAGCAATCGGCACCCACAAGCCGAGCAGCTACGCGGTATCGTCGTTGAGGCTGCACCGTGACGTGACTTGATCCTCCACTCGCTCCCTTTCTTGTGCCCGCGTCTGCTGCTATCATCTGTTCGTCTCGCAATTAGCTGAGGATCAGTGATGCACAGACACAGTACGCGCCCAGCGCTGCAAATGTCTCACCCGTTCCCAATCTCGCAGCCCTTCGCCTGTTTGTCCCTGTTTCCGGAATGTCTCACTCCCATGATCTTCAAGCCCATATTCATCGTAGACGAGGAATTCTCAGCCCTTCCCAATTGTTTCCCACTCCGCCCATTGTAAATGAAGCTTGTAAGCCTCGAAAAGGTCAGCTCTTCTCTCTCCAGCATCTTCGACCTCTGGCAAACGAGGTATACTTCGAAGTGGTCATCACACCCTCTTCCTTCGTTTCCCTCCCTCCCCGTAGACTTGCTCGTGCGGATCCTCGCTTCATTCGCATTAGCCATCTGAGTGGATAGCCACTATCGCGCACCCACACCCATACGCCGGTTCGAACGCCAACGCCAACGCCATCTTCGCATACCTTGTTGCGCTGGCCGTAGGACCAGAACTACCTCGACTCGCACGTCCTGGGGATCCTTGAAGCTCGGGGCGCTGTGGCGTGCCGCACGACGCTTTCACAGCTCCGTATCCATCCTTCGAGGTCACGCGTGTTCGCGTGCCTACGGTTTGTCTGCAACCGGCTTATATTGGTCGCCCTTCCCCCCAGCCTTGTTCAGCCCTCGTCATCCCTCTGTCCTACTTGTGACAGCGACCGGACTTTGAATTTGTCCTTTTTACCACCTCCTTGAAGATCCTTGCGCATTGTACACAAGAGGAACAGCACATCCACCATGTCTTCTAACGACTCGGTTGGGCACTCGCCCCGGCCTCACTCCAATGAGAAGGAGAAGGATGCCTCTCTCGGTCATCCTCAGACTCAACCCGGCACTCAGGGTGCTCATGGCACCATTCAAGGTGACATTGTCAACAGCTACGACAACGAGTCCTGGGCCACCCGCAATGGCCTCAACCTTGAGTCGTTCAAGATGCGCCACTACGGCCGCGGGGTCGTCGAGCTGGATCGCACAATGAAGTCGCGCCACCTTAACATGATTGCCATTGGCGGCAGTATTGGTGCTGGTTTCTTCGTCGGCTCCGGTGGTGCGTTGTACAAGGGTGGACCGGCAAGTTTGCTCATCTGCTTCAGTATCATCGGTGTCATGATGTTCAACACCGGTAAGTGCGCCATTCGATTCCGGAGGTTTTCCGAAATCTTGACCTAAGACTGACTTCGTGCCACAGTCTATGCTCTTGGAGAGCTTGCCGTGATGTATCCTGTCAGCGGTGGTGAGTAGCTATCTTGAACCTCAAAGCGTGGTTTGAGCACTGTACTGACTTTCTCCAGGTTTCTACACATATTCGACTCGCTTCATCGACCCTTCTTGGGGTTTCGCTATGGGTTGGAACTACGTCTTTCAGGTCAGCCCCCCAGCGCTCAATTCGTTTTTGCACTGCTAACAGCTCACAGTGGTGCGCCGTTCTGCCTCTCGAACTTACAGTCTGTGGTATCACTGTCGCATACTGGAATTCTGAGGTCTCCACCGCCGTTTGGATCAGCATATTCCTAGCCCTTATCATCCTCGTGAACATCTTTGGTGTCATGGGTTATGCCGAGGAAGAATTCTGGGCTTCTACTTTCAAGCTCATCGCCATTTGCATCTTCCTTGTCGTGGCCCTTGTTCTCGTCCTAGGCGGTGGTCCCTCGGATGGCGACTACAGCACATACCAGGGCGCAAAGACCTGGTACAATCCTGGCGCGTTCCGCAACGGCTTCAAGGGTTTCTGCTCCGTGTTTGTGACTGCTGCCTTCTCATTCTCCGGCACAGAGCTTGTTGGTCTTGCAGCTGCTGAGTCCAGGAATCCGGTCAAGTCTCTTCCTTCTGCTATCAAGCAGGTATTCTGGCGTATTACCCTGTTCTACATCGTCGGTAAGTAGACAGTGTCCGCTTGCGCAGAGCTCCTCCAAATGACTGACACGTGGTTTTCAGGTCTTTTCATGGTCGGTCTCCTCGTGAAGTCTGACGACCCCAGACTCCTTTCCTCGAGCGCATACGCCGATGCCAAGGCCTCTCCTTTCGTACTTGTCGGCAAGTATGCTGGCCTCACCGGATACGATTCCTTCATGAACGTTGTCATCCTCGTCAGCGTTATGAGCAGTAAGTGGCCCTCGCACGACCAATAAAAAGCCTGTATCTGACACCTTACAGTTGGCGTCTCCGGTGTTTATGGTGGTTCTCGCACCCTCACTGCGCTCGCCCAGCAAGGCTACGCGCCGAAGATCTTCTCGTACATCGATCGCTCCGGCCGACCCTTGTTCTCCGTCCTCTTCGTCATCATTTTCGGACCGATTGCATATGTGAGCTTGGCTGAAAATGGTAGCGTTGTCTTTGACTGGCTCCTAGCCATCTCTGGTCTCGCCGCGCTGTTCACCTGGGGATCCATCTGCTTCGCTCACATTCGCTTCCGTAAGGCTTGGAAGTACCACGGCCACACTCTCGATGAGCTTCCGTTCAAGGCCGTTGGGGGAGTATGGGGATCTTGGCTTGGACTTTTCCTGAACTTCATTTCCCTTATTGCTCAGGTACGTACTTTCTGTCCACTCCACGCTCATGTCGAGGTGGTGGCTAATCATGACCATAGTTCTACACTGCCGTCGCCGCGCCTGTGGGAGAGTCCGGTCTTAACACTGCTGAAGGCTTCTTCAAGGTGTACCTCGCTCTTCCCGTCGTGCTCTTCTTCTGGGTCGTCGGATACTTCTGGAAGAGGAGCGGCTGGCTGCGCACACACCAGATGGACGTTGACACTGGTCGTCGTGAGCTCGACTGGGACGCTATCAACAAGTACAGGGCTGAGGTTGCGACCTGGCCGACGTGGAAGCGCGCCCTTCACAAGTTCCTTTGAGGTGGTCGTACGTAATACGGGAGGCATGGCGGATTAGACGCCCAGATAGGCAGATGAGGATCTCCAGGGTCCTTGTATGGCACGATCGAGACTCTCTGTAATATTGTTAGCTGGATACCCCTAAGAAGAATACTTTCTACTACGCACTTTACTTTCGTCAAATGTGTACGATGAATTATCGTAGAGGCGAGAGTAGGCAATCAAGCGCAACAGGTGAAATGGACAACAGAGGCAGGAATAGAGGCAGGTCACGTGGGCCTACGCCGGCCGCACTTGCCTGCCCAGAAATGCAACTCTCACGTCCCAAAGATGACAACGGAGACATATGCCATTCTTTTTGTACACTTAACTCGTTCTTGGAGTGTGGCATCAGCTGAGGCTTACTATGTAAAAGCTAGCAAACGGATGACACAATTAGGCCGATGGTGCTGCGCCCTTCACGGTGTCAAATGTCAGAAGTGGACATCCCGCCAACTTCACTCTCAGCACACCTGCATAACGCTACGACTCGGCTCAACTCAGAAGAGATTGGGGTACTCGTGGCTAATCTGAAAGTACAAGATTGCAAATGCCAGTTGCCAGTGGCGTAAGCGATCGGGCGTCATGGCGTCAGTCCGATCTCGCAAAGCAAGTACATGTCACAGGGAACGCGGATAACACAATTTACCAAATCATGCACATGGAAGACAATGTGAGCGAGAAAGATTCTTTCCTTCGGTCTCTAGAGCCCTTGCGGGTTTGGTTTAACTAAACCCAACATTCATGGTACAGAAAGTTCACGTACAGCTTTTTGTCTGCCTTCCAAACACCATGACAAAGAGTTCCAAAGCCGAAGGGTATGATGTTCCCTGTGAACATGCCCAGATTTCCCTATCCGATTCCAGGACCTTTGGTCACCCGAATTGAAGTCCAAAATATGCGCCACCGTCGAATCCCAGCCAGAACGTTAGGCGGATTCGACGGGTTTGTGTAGTTGCTCCTCTTCCCAAATCCAAATAAGCTCATAGCGCGCGGAAATAATCGATAAGATGGAAAGAACGAGCAGAATAATGAATCGCTTGCTTAGCCCAGGCAATAAGGCATTCCTCGTCGCATTGGGCTGTTTCACGCATGGCGTAGGAGTTGTCGGTATGATGTTTAGAGTAGATCTGTATGTGAGAACATATGGCGGTAGCCCGCGTTCTGGTGTATTCGAGTGGTCGCTTGCGCGCCTAAAGTCTTCTCCTGTGATGGTACAAGGCGGCCATGGTTGTGGTCCTAGTGAGAGGATGCATCTGATAGGTGTGAAAGAAAGCATCAACGCGCCGTTGATGCGGTGACGCGAATGGTCGCGATGCAGGAGACCAAATAAATGAGAAATATGGTGGGTATCAAGTTGAAAAGTAGTGAAGTATCAATGAGAAAATGCGTATCGTTGGACGGAGGCGAATAGTCCATGTCAGAAAGGTTTTACACCTGAGTAGTGGGCACATTGCCACGATCTCTTGTCATCCAGCCGAAGAGATCAGTCTTGGATCCCGCGGCTGGTGCGATAGTAGGAGTTGGCGGAGGCTCAGGAATGTTGCGGTTTGCCGTCTCCCTGGGCTCGAGAAGCAAGCTCTTGCGATAGTAGCTGACCTGGACATTGCCCTGATCACCCTCGCGAACGCGGCGGATCTGAGCGGCAATCCAGTCCTGCATGTCAGGCAGTTCCTGGAGGCGGTACGGAATCTGGAAGCGTTGCAGCTCGCCAATGATCTTGGCGGTGCGTGTGTGCTTGTCAAAGTTCACCACCGTGAGGCCCGAGCTACTGTCATCCTCAGCTTCGCTGAGCGTCATCTGCTTCGTGGCAGGGTTGCCGATGTCGACGAAAGTCAAATCAGTCAAATACATGCCAAGGAAAGGCAAGCAAGGTGGGACGTGGTCGTGCAGACGGGTGCGAAGAACCTTGTTGTTCTGCGAGGGCTCGACAAGCTCCTGCAACTGACGAAGGACCTCTTTGCGCTTCGGAGAGACGACATCCCACGTCTTTCGCAGGCGGCAGATAGTGCTGCTATTCAGGCTGCAGATGATTGCCATGAGACCATCATAGTTGTGGAGTTCAAGGCATTGGTGCGCAATCTTGATCCACTGCTTGATGACGGCAGCACGCTTCTTGATTTCAGGATAGTGCAGAATGGTCTCGGCAACAAGGTTCGAAAGGTCCGTGGAGAAGGAGGACATAGCCTTGACATTCGGGGCGTCGACACCGCCCTTCTTCATCCACTGCGAGCCAAGCAGCTCCTCGGGCAGGATGGAGCAAAAGATACCCATCTGCTTGAGGGTGAGCTGACGAGCGATCTCGAGCGGTTCAAAGTCCATGATAGTTGGCGAACTTGCGCCAGACTTGGAAGTGGCGAGCATGTTGACCTGACCCTTGGTGATGATCGGCTGGGGAATGGGCGTATCTGCTGGGATGTACTGCGCAATTGATGTGTTGGTCTTGCCCATTGACGAGACCAGGCGGGGAACCAGGTTACCCATGCCAGCGACGCGCTGTGCCAGATCAAGCAATCGTCGTGAGGCAGAAGGCAACACAGGAGCGAGTCGAATCTCGGCGAAGGAGATGATCATGTTCAAGGCCTCGCGGTCAGTCTGGTCCCTCCAGTGCGACTCCATCCAACCCTTGAAGGCATTGTATACCCGAAGACGGACGGGGCCGGACATGTGCGGTGATTCGCCAACGTAGTCGAACCTATCAATCAAGCATTCCGCAAGCTTTGTGGGCGTGCAGAAGAGGCGGAAGGTAAGGTAAAAGGTTGAAACAAAGAGAGCATCCGGGGTAGACTCGTGTGTCGTCAGACGCTCAACCAGAGCTGGAAGTGAGCCGCCAGTAACCTGTCCCTCTTTGTTGAACATGAGCTCGTGAACAAAAGTCTTCTCCATTAGCCTGGATTCCACATCGTCGACTTCCTCGGTATGCGCTGAGCTGGCCGCCGCACTGAGCTCAGACAATGATGGTTGATTCCGAGGTACGAGACTGTGGTCTGGTGTCGTAGCCCTTGTCGAGGTTTGGGAGACCATGCTTGTTTCCGAATCGCGGCTGGGATATGTGGCGCTGCTCCCGGCGCTGGATGCCGCAATGCTGTCGAAGCGGGATGAGGCTGAGAAGTCGTGGTCCTGGGATGCTGATTGCTCGGTCGGGCTATTTTGTTCAGCTGAAGGGACAGTGGTGGAGATTTTAGGAAGAGGAGGGAGAGCGGCGCGAAGCGATGCGGCCGAGTTCGAGATAGTGGCTGTTTCTTCTGTGAAAGACCTGGGTCGTGTATCGTTGAGTGATTCAGCCTGCGATAATTGCTCATCAATGGGACTGTCCTCCTCCTGAGGAACCTCTGGCAGTGGCTTGTCGACGGCAGCCACGACAGTGAGTCGACGCTGAGAGGCTGTTGTCGAATCAGAGCGACGGTTAGAGTCAGTCATGCTACTCGTTTCTGATTGCTCCGGTGCACCTGCCGGGGTAACAGCACGCTCCTGAGGCGCCACATCGAGGATGGACAGATCAATGCCGAGGTTATCGCCATCAGCCTCAAATTCGAAGTCGCCTGTGCGCTCGACAGCTGTCTTCGCTTTAGCGACGCATTCTCCGGCGGCTCTCACGCAAGCAGTGGCCGACGTCAGAAGCTTGGTGTTGTCGTGGGGCATTATGAGATCGCCATCCTCGGCGATAGTCCTTGTGATGGTTTCCCTTGCCGCGTACACAAGATCGGAAATTCGCTCAAAGACGGTACCACGGGACAAGGATAGGTAGTCCCAATTAGCAACATTGTGTGTTCGAACAGCGTCAATGACTGCTAGGAGTACTCCACCAGAGATCGCTGACTGTTTCGTTGCGAGCGATAGCTCCGGAAGAGACTGGGATTGGAGATGCAGTCGGCCGATAAATGAGCCGAGGTGTGACAAAAAGGTATCGTGGTTCTTGCTGAGTTGCTCAGATACAAGATGGTGTGCCCGAGATAGAGGAGAAGGACCGGCCAGTGAAACTCTATGCGAGATGCCGGTTGACAAGCGATTGCTGTTTTGGGACAATCGATGGGCATTGAGGTGTGCTGAGGAGTTGAGGGAGGAGACGCGCTTGCTGAAGGGGATTGGTGGTGCGCTGTAGACATCGCTGGCGTCAGAAGTGGCGACGCTGAGGGCCATGTCGTCGGTGGTAGCCCGAGATTCAACATCGCTGGTGTGATCCCGAGTCTGATCGTCGAACACCGTGCGGTCGGCTGGCGGCGTTGGCGGCACATGTGACTCTTCCTGAACTGTCGCCATAACGGTGACAGATGCAGGTGCCCGCGACCGTCGATCCTCGTCCAGGACATCGACGAAGCGTACACCCTTGGTCACAATTCGGAAGGCCTTGAGAATCATCTCGTCGACAATATCGTTGACATCTTCCGGTGGACTGAGCGTTCCCCTCTGGCACTCTTGCAGTCTCTTGGCGGTCTTTACTAAAGAGGAAAGCTCGGATAGTAATGATTTGCGACATCTTCGTAGTAGCTCACTGCGCTGGACCACAGATGAGTCTCTATTGAGGCAGTTGCTGCGTTCCTGCGATGGGTCAGTTCAGCCCTGGCACGCGACATAATCAAGCACATACCAATAGGAAGCGAACCCCAGCAATCATACCCTTCATGAATTCTTGGTTACCGAAGATTTCCTTATCGTTGACTGAGGTACTTCGCAGCAAATCCCAGAAAAGTAGAAGAGCTTTGAGAAGGTTCCGCATGTCTTCGGGGTCGTAGGCCTCGCAATAGTTAGTCGGCAGCCATCCTCGGGCGCCTGACGACAGCAAGGTGCCGTCGGCCCAGCCATTGGTGTGTATTGAGTGAACAAGGACAACGTCTCCCTCGTTCAGAGGCAGCGTTACACTCGAGTCGGTCATGGCATAGCTGGGGTGAAAAGGGTAGAAGGCTCTCAGGAAGTTGTGGAAGACGGGAGGAGCCATGGCGTCCTGCAGGTCCTCCTGTGAGCCGTTTGGCGTTGATGGGGGGGTCATCTGAAGGTAAACTTTCGAATTTTCGTATGATCGATTTGACTCATCGGGGGTCGTATGTGCTTGTTGCTTGCCAAACAGGGGGGCCACCTGAAGACTGGCTCTTTGCTCGCTCAGCATTGCGACCGTTGCGTCCTGCCAACCTCGATGCGTTGGGATGGCGCAGCTCAAATGTCGATGACCATATATAATTGCGTTTCAAGTCGAGGTGCTGGTAGTTCGGAGCTGTAATCGCAACCAATTTCAACCCATCCAAATAACCCTGAGTTCGCAGAACTGAGCCGTCCGGGGCAGTGCGTCGAGGCGTCGAGCCTACAGACGGGGTATCGGGAAGCCGGTTCCTCGATCAATGGGCGGTGCCGAGCTGCAAACCTAGTCTGTCGATGATGAAGATGCAATAGTCAGCATAGTTGAACGCGCCGCGATTTGTTTTGAGAGGATGCGTCGTGGGAAATGGTTGGAATGCTTGGGAAGGGAAAAGTGGTGGAGGAATGCAGCGACACCCGGCCCCATGGAACTACTAGGAGCTCAACGGCCGACAAGACGCAGGCCTGGTAGGTGCATTGCGCATTGCGTAGCTGGGATCAGCCGCTCTGGCGAGGCAGGGGCTAACAGAAATGGATCCGTTCGTCCCTGTCGCAAGAAGCTTGGGCGTACGAGGTTGGGGGGTGGGGAGGGTGACGATGGAGCCCAGGAGAGAGGGGCGCCGGCCGGGGTCCTGAACTGCCCTGAGCCCAGGCACACGCACAGGCACAGGCAGCACTCACTGCACACACGCACACACCGTGCTGCTCAAAAGAAGGGACGGGTAAGTCTAACGGGACCCGTGCTTACGTACCTTTCCTACTAATGGTGCAGTTGGCTGGAGGCACCTTGAAGCCGAGCCGTTGAGTGATTGCTGGTTGTCTTTTGACCTGCTGCTTCTGGTCTCTGCTCGATTATTGTGGGCGTTGGCTCATTTGTCGCGTGGTCGCAATCAAGCACCTCGTCTATACGAGACTTTCGACCAACGGTTCCTTCGATGAAGGCTCGCCGCCCTGAAAGGCAATTGACTTTGTGTGGCGGGAGACGAATCGGGTGCGCCAGTGATTCGTATCGACGTTTCGTTAGTGCCGTGTCCGAAGATTCCGATAGTAGATGAATGCGTCTTATTCCGTTGCCTGCTGATTCGATTCTAGGTCGTGTTCGAGCTGGATCTCGAGGTTCTGGAGTCTTGTTTGATGGATCATGAGGAGACAGAAATGACAGGAAAGCGAACCGCAGGGGATGTCGAAGATTATGATATGATTGCAGGCCTGATGTCCCATCCTGTCGACTCCCTTGTCGTCGTGCCAGAGACTTGGGTGCTTCCTCATTCGATATGGACACGCCGGGTATACATGGCTTCACTTGCTCTAGCGCACAATCATCACAGCGACATCAACAGGCATGGGGAGTGCTCGGAGGAGAAGCACACCCTTTGGGCAAGTCCATTGTGCTCTCTCTCGTTCAGAAGAAGAGCCAGGATGGATGGGGGTCTTGGGTTATCGCGCGTTGCTAGGAGGTGGCACCGAGCATCAAGACAAGGGCCCTGACACCACCACACACTCACAAATCCACACCACCGAAGTGCAACTTTCTAAGAGGGACGGAACCAGGGATGAGGACCCGCTCCGCGCCACCAGGGGTGGTAACTAGTGGCATGCGTGTTCGTGCTCTCACTACAAATTCCCACAGTCGACTCTGTTTTTCGCATCTGCTTCTTCGTGCTCAGTCTAGAGGTCAACCTCATCGACTTTCAAGTTGGGTGGGCCTCCTGGGGATGCCGTGCTAGACAATACCCCGGCGAACCCAATTGCGAGTACTTCTACGTGGCCGTTGCAGTACGAGGCACACCCGGTTGGTACAAAGTCCGGTAGCAACATTTGCCTTCGCTGCCTGACGAAGCCAAGGCCGCTGTCCCCGGCAACATCGCGCAGGGGATGAACATGGGTCTGGCGTTCCCTTTGCAGGGGTACTTAGTGCTCCTCTGCCACGAGCTCTTATTGAGGTCGCCGATATTACTCCCTGTCGCAACTAAGTTGCGTTAGCACGAAGACATCACTGTGACCCTTTGGCAGAATGGACGCAGGAGCAATATTGACGATCAAGGCCCACAAACGACTTCGATGGCATCGGACTGTGAAGTGATTGCCATAAGAGCCAACAAAGTGAGGCGTCACGTTGTCCTCGACCGCCAAATGCGACATGGTCAGGGTCTGTTAGAGTGATAGCTGCCACTCTCGTCTCACAGCGAACATGCATGTTAGCCTCCACGTTACTCACAGACCGCACAGTGAGCACTGCTCGCCCAGCAAGCCGGAAGTCCGACGAGTCCTGTTGTGTCCCTTGTTCCTGCGCGCACATTCGGAGCTTTGGCCCACAGCAGTTCAATCCTTCTGATAGACTCTATTGGGGTCGATCTTGCTTATTTTTGAGTTTTGATCGGCCTTTGCGAAAGATGGGTACGCCGTCGCAGGTCAATACACAAGAGGTGTTCATCACGCAGGCAAGGTTAGAGACAATCGGGGAGCCCGTTGCGAAGCTCCTGTTACTTTTCTCTGGGGAGACTTTGCTCCTGCTCGGTCGCCTTCTGTTACTTTTGGCCGCTAATTGTGGCGCCTAGCAACGATAATCGAGGTCTTGTAGGCCACGGTATAAGACATGCGTCTTGTGATGTTCGGTTTTAGTTGGACCTCCCTCGCATGTGGTAACACCAAGAAAGCCAAGGGCGAAACCGTTTGAGCGGGAGCGTGTTCAAACCGTCCGGCCTGTGTATCGCTACACGGATCGCCTACGGGGAATAAACCAAGGCACACAGCATACTCGCATGTGCAGAACGAAAGACGATCTGTTATAAGACTGAGGCTGATATAGCGGCGGCGTTGTTTAGGACAGCCACAAAACCTTGGGTCTTGAGGGGAGCACTAAACACAAATCATGAGCTAATAGGAAACTCCGACGGCAAAGATATCTGGAGCTTTCCTTCCGAAGCTCACACGAGAATTCATTTGATGCCCAAGACTGAGTGCTCACGCAGCTTACAGTCATTGCGGAGTCATTTGCGCAGTTGCGATTGATGCAGCATGATATTCTGAGACAGCGCAGTACCGTGAGCTCGCCAATGCCAAGCACCTCGCGTCACAGAGAGCATCTGTGCACGCAAAACGTGTGTGCCTCTCGCTCGGACTATTATCGGCAGGGCATTAAGACCAACAGCTTACTCTGACGCAAGTGATTAAGCTTCAATGCTGCTTCGTGACACTCTATCACCGTCACACGATTGCCGGCCCGAGAAGCAGAGAAGAAAGAAGGGGGCGACTTTCAAGGTCATCGGCCTTGATTTGGTCTAAGCTTGTGAATCAACTGGCGTCGTAGGCCCGAAAGTATTGAAGTCGTTGTCTCTGCTAAGGCAGAACATTGAACGGCCATTGTTTGGCCCCTTGCATCAATGGTGCCCGTCGCCCTGGCCACGGGGCGGTGATCGTCATTGACGTGACTTTGTCCCCATTCAATTGTTGTCTTGGACCGGCTGTCTGTCTAGTGTCGTGGGCTGCATGTGCACAGAGCTTTCTCTAGCCCAGTATCGTCGATTGCCGACGGTAGCCAATGCCGCACGTGACTGGCTAGAATCCCGAGTCGCTATTCGTATCACCTCAGCCGCACGTACCATTATGTACGCAGTCATCAAAAAGACGCTCTCCCCCACGCTGCAGTGCAGTAATCACATTGTCGTGATCCACGGAATCATCGTCGATACAGCCCCTCCCGGTTGCGACGGTCCCATTCTGGTGGTGATAAGGCTCATGGGATGCTGGTGAAAGGAGATTGAGCGCGCCACCGCGCGGCAGTGGATGCTTGCTAATTGGACGCGCTAAAATCGTGATGCCGGGTCACTAACAGCAACGTGCCGCGTCGGCACCTAACACCGTTAGTGGCGTGGTGAGGCGCTGTAGAATTTGGACGTAACGGCATTAGCCTTCTTTCCTCTCTCATGGCGTCCAATCCCACCGAGCCATCACCCAACCCGTCACATCGCATCGACGACGACCTGCATATGGCAGCTTCTGCCGCTTTGGGTTGCAGATACATGTGACGATTACTATACGACCCATGCCGATGTGCTTCGGATGGAATAAGAATTGTTTACGGTGAACGTGGTCTACCCTGATCCACGTTGACGCCACCTGCTACTGGCTGATTGAGTCCACGACGCAAGAGAAGCAGAGTGACATCAGCCGCTTCATCAGGGACCGACTCGATGAGCCAGACAGCAACCAAACTCGTCACTGGGCCCAGCGTTCGGGCAGAGCACAGGGCACATCGTTCGTCTGGGGCGGCGACGAACCCCGGCCAAGTTCAACCAAGGCTCCAAGGCCCCACCGCAAAATACCACAGTACCATGGACGAGGGCAAAAGCGGACATGGCCAGGATCGACGTCGTCCATCACTGGCTTCGCTTTTTGCGGCCACCAAACTCAACTCAGCGTCGAGACCCTTGTAGATGACTAGACAGGGCTCGCAAGCTAACTGCCCGTAGCCTCGGAACGGATTGTACGGAGGCTCTTCCGGCTTGCGCCCAACGCCAGGGTCTCTCGCTCACCCTTGGCCATCGTCCCAATGTGATTAAGAATTTCGTGATCTTGGGTTCGTCCGGACCCCAGCTGAGATCCCATCCCCAGGGATCAGAGCTTGCCATTGTGTGCAAAGGTTCTCGGGGAATGACCGCAGATTGGCTCGGACCAACAGCTCGTCTCGCAAATTTCAGCTCTGGGATGGATCCATCACGAGCTTTGGGCCAACAAACCCAGTAGCTTTTGCAAAACTGTCACAACGCTGTGGGCGATCCATTACGACGACGTTTCGTTCGGCGTGCGCGAGAGAGAGCGGCTTTTTGCTAGCTGCATATACGACAGCAGATGGCACTATCAGTCTGTAGCCGAAACTGGTGCTTATCGACACGGATCCACGGATCTTAGAGTTCGGAAATAGTTGACGTCTATACGCGCGGGGGGTTGTCTTCTGAAGCCACAGTTTCGAAACACACGCCATTGTACAGTGTGGTGGACATGGTCATCCATCACACGCTCGTTCTGACTCTGGTTAGCACGGACCGAACAACAGCCACAAGAACGCTGAGAGAGCAAGCGACGCATCTTGAAAGCCATCTCGAATTATCATGGTCCAGATCGATTTGTACATCCCGCCAGAAAGGGAACCCTGTTCGCTGTGGCCCCCAGGATGTGCGACCTGCATACCGCGGCGCGAACCAACATACATCTGTACACAGCTTGTAGCGAGGCTCTACGCACATGGAGCTCAGGTCACGTTATTGGCATGTCAACCAATACAGCATGATTGGGAAAAGCATAGACTTGAAGCGTGCCTGAATCCTCGGTTGGCTCCAACTCCGAGGTTGCATCAGTCCCTAAGACAAATTATTCGGACAGCCTGAGCCAAAAACTCGCTGTGGACGCGTCGATGTGGTTCACCTCCGCTTGTGTGAGCAAAGCCTCCGAAACGATCAATGAAGCCTGAACTATGCTTTCGTGCTACCTATGAACGTGCCATTCAGCCCAATGGCCACGACAGAATCGAGGTTTGGAGCAAATGGCGTCCTGGCAAAGCCCCCGTCTGTGCGCGAGCTGTCAAGACGTTCGTAGGCTATGGTAGCGCCAGAGGATGTGCTCAATGGTCCTGTGGGACACAGAGCGAACCGGTCGCTTTGGATTTAATGAACAGCCTGGACCCATCTCAACTTCGCAAGATCTTGCTGTGTTGCCGATCAGCTCAGTCAACATACGATGGCGGGGACGTAGCCGTCAATAGTTGCTACACTCGCATCAACATCTGCCCACAAACACGGGACTGGCCTTACAAGCCTGGGAAGCGGCATCGAACCTGGGTCTCGGGCACGCACACACAGCCCGCGGCGGCACCTCCATCTGGAGCCAATGTGTCTGCACTAAAATGGGCTCATGGGACGGGAGTAGACTGGACCCCAACGCAGCGGATCGTGCCACCACGACGGGCCGTTTCGATCAGGAACGGACCCTCTGTGTTTGATCTATGATCACGATTCGAGTACAAGTATATCCACCATGCGAATTCCTTATGAATACGGCTTCTGCGGAAAATTATGCAAGATTCATCCACGATGCGAAGGTTTTGCATCGGCTCAAGTCTACACCGTTGTTGAAGCCACCAGAGACTAGGACCACACGCTAAGGCAGCCTTCAGTCCCAAGACATGCAGCTCCCCTGACTAGGGCAACTTTGTGCATTAGCTTAGCATTTGGCTTTCGGTTTTCTTGTGCTCTATCCCCATTTTGCCTTTTTACTCGGCTGCTCGCGTGAACCTTCGTGGCGCAATGCACACGTATCACGGCTAGAAGCATCTCAAGTCTTTTCCAAATACTGACCGTGGCGCCAGATGGTTTGATTTACTACTGAGGCCCGATCGATGCATAGTCCATCGGCTCTCGCGGGCAGCGCCACCAGATCGTGGGATCATGATGTGATGTTCTAGGGGCCATGGCGGCCAAGAACTCCTTCGACTCTTGTCAGCAGCAGCGCTATAAAGACGGCCTTTCATGCCTTTTCGGGCGGGAGAGTCACGACGAATTGGCCTACAATAACCACGAGTAGTGAATGGCCAAAGGTGGGGGAGAGCTCGGCACATGCCCCCCACGTCCTCTGTGAGGTCGCTGTTCTAGCAAATGGCGCAGTCGTCCAGGGGATTCGTCATTACTTCTGCTTAGCTTGAAGACGGCTTGTTGGGCTACTGGCCCAGCCAACGGGCTACCACCCACGCCAGCGCGGACGCTAGAAAACGAGATAGGCGATGATTGGTCGACAAATTTCCCCGTCTAAAGGATCCCGCGGTGTTCAAGCCTCTTCTTGCTAAAGAGTCCAGCCCAGGAAGCGTACCGGAGCTTGCTCCGTCCGTGCGCGGATTTCGTGATGGATACCACAAGCTTGTTGCAGCGCGGAAGCTGAAGGTCTCATCCGTGCTGCTCCTTGCTTCTGGCGAACCTAAGCTGTAACGAGATCCGCATTTCAACGTCACTTGAGTGAAAAATCGCGAATGCTGCATGAATACGATTCGCTACGCCAGCTACAAAGGGAGTGGATTACGATTAGGGAGTCTACAGCGCTTTCTTGTTACGCTTACCTAACTGATCATCCATCAGTACGCCATTATCAAGAACTTGAGGATGGATCCAAAGCTACAATAGCGGGGAGATCTACAGGGCGCATCCACTCGGAACACCAGCGCGCCGGCGACGATGGGGCTGATCTCTTGTCTGTGTGACTGTGCTGAATCCGTACTAAGATCACAAGCGCCCGAGAACATGCTCACTGTGCAGGATACGCGGCATGCTCATGATCCTCTAGGGTTGGGAAACTGTCCATGGAAGAGTTGACGCTTTCCGGCCGTAAGGCACTTCGCAAGGACTCCCCCAGAACGGATCACTTGCTGGGATCTGATGAGCGTGTCTTACTTTTTGCTTTGCCGGAGCATTGGCCTCTTAGCGCTCGGTCTGGATGCTGATGCGTGCAGATTACCCTTTTCTGAGGGCATGGTACGTCTCATCGGCTCGATCGCCTTGTTCACAACTTACCGCAAGACAAGAGCGATTCTTGAAGAAGTTGCGCAATTCGCCCGTCAACGTTGCAGCGATCCCCTTTCGGTGGATAGCTGATCATCCCTGGGGGGGCTCTGTCGGAGCAGAATTCGCTTAACCTTGTCTTCTAGTCCACATGTGATGTGCTCATCGAGGCCGGATGATCTTGGGCCGGTGGAATCGAAGCCCTACGAGATCAATTGGCCCTACAATACGGTGTTGTTGACACGGGCGAGAGTCCCGAGTCGAACGGGGATCCGATGGAGGTGGACCTTAGACCGCCTGACGTTGCCGGCCAGCGGACGTTGCAACCTGACTTCGATCACTTTCCGGAACTATTGGCTTCACCCCGGACGACATCGCTAGCGAGGTGCAGCGCATCCCGGAGCAAATCCTCTCTGGGTCCGAGAACATGGTATATCGGATCTTGTATTATTCATTCCTTCGACAGGTTGACGCTGATATGTTTCTTTAGCAAGAACATGGGGTCTAAGCTCCTCAGCTCTTGTGCGCTATGGCGCAGGGAATAGGTCCTCTTCAGGCCCGCAAGTGCGGGCTCTCGTGTCTCATCCACGGTGCATGGTGAAAGCACGTGAAGATTGGACTACCACGAGGATAATTACGGTTGCCAATGACTAGCTGTTGTGAACAACGTGAGGTTGTCATGTCACACATCAGAGCAATCATGTGTCTTACCCACCAAAGGCCGTTGACGACGTGCTCCAGAGACAAGTGTGTCTCAGTCCATCACCACGCCGCCGGAAGACCACCGTCAACGCTACATGGATCACTCCGACGCGGCGGCGCGCTATGGATGGCAAAGTCCAGGGCATTTTGCCTTTCTGAGATTCATCGCCGGAGAACTTCGTCAACAAGCGGAGCCGGGATCGGATCATACGCTTGATGGATAAGCGTACCAAGATGCCCCGACGGCCATATCGGATCGCAGATGCCTGTCGCGCGGCTGTCACGCCGCAGGGCTGGCTGAGCGGTCAATGTCGCCCGAGTCGCCCAGGACGGAGCTAATATTGGTCGCTATAACGCTTTTCGCTTCAGCAATAAGATCGCCGTGGTTCACAACAGGGTAGCCCCTGCGACAAAGGTGGTCCAGTTGCCTACGGGGAGAGGAAGTGGAGGTGTCCTCGGCCTGAGGAGCCCTTTCGGGGTCAAGCCTTAATCGTGAAAAGACTTGTGAGTCTCGATCTGGGGAAAGCCTTGGTATCTTGGTTCGGGACGCGCGCTACGCCGTCCTCAATGCTTGGTGGTCTGTCAGGTCTGTTGCACCCGAGCAACGCACACCGGGATTTTGGAAAGACCGCTTTGACCTTGTTGCGCAACCTGACCGCGAGGAGGCCCTTGCGCCACTTGATGGAAAACGTTCATGCAGCAGCAGTCGGGACGAGACATACGCCCCGGGGAACAAGGGCTCCTGCACAAGCGTCTTGGACGATTCAGGGATGTCCATCTTGCTCAGGTAGGTACTGGTATCCGTAAAGGTACGCGAAACGTTCGCCCCGGGTAAGCATCGCCAGTTGCACTGCCTGATCGAGGTCAAATGATTCTAGGCTGTGTTGCAGTCGCTTACTGCTTGATCTTATGGCATGGGATTGCTCCTATTGCATTGAAAGCTTCCCAAAACCACTGCAGTTACCATTCGACATGGTTACATTGACTGACTGACAGGAATAGGGTGGGTGGTGCGGAGACGTCGGTACCTGACGCTACTGATGCGCGTCGCCGTATCTCTCCAACGGCTCTGCATGAGGGGCAATGAACCATTTCGAACGGGGTCTGACAGAAACAGAACTTGAGGGTGGCAACCAGTACCACTTGCAATCAATCGATCACCTCAAAGTCTGCATTCTCGGCATTATGCAGCGATTACGCAGAAAGAAGCAAACAGAACACTGCCTCATCCGGCAATTACCCTCGGTCCTCTGACAGCGTTCGCTCCCCTGGGACCTTGCAGGACTGACTACTGCAGGCTGCCCACCCTCCAAGAGGTCATTCACCGTACAACCCTCGGGAGGACGGAGCGGAGAGGAAGCCATCACCGGGCGCGAACCTCAGCCATGGGGCAAATACCGGTGATCAGCTTTGGTAAGAGAAGCGTCGGCGAAATACACCGAATTCGTCGTGATGGCGGTGAGCAAAAGCTATAGTTTGTATGGCGACATGTTTTCCTTTACGACAAAAACACCACGTGCAACTGTCGCCGAGTCGCGGGTGCTCCGCTGAGGGGACACAAGCCTGAAGTTGGAGCGAACGTCCCGGGGGACCCTTGCTAATAATCCGCCTCGTCGGGAGACCTGTCATCTGGCGCCCAAAGGATCGGATCAATGGGGTCTGTCTATCTCTTCCATCATTCAGCTCTCAGACAAAAATCCCGCTCGATGGATCATCAGTGTCCTGCTCATCAATGATGACGATTCAGAAATGAGCGCAGCTGAAGACAGGGAATGGAAGGATGGCAAAGCTTTGACCCCCTCGCTCACCCCGGCTTTTTGCAGCCGCTTTGACAGCCGTTGATTGAGCAGGGACAGGGTGACCTGACAAGTTGATGACAGCGAACAGGGAGCAACCTCGTTCTGCGAAACTGGGGCGGCCACGACAAACGGACCGGTTTGTTGCAATTGATGTCATGCTGGTCCTTGCGCAATGTGGTCCCCTTCCTGTCAGAGATAGGGTAAGTTTTACTCACGAGTCGTGGAGAAACCATGGAGCAACCGCGAGGGGCGGATGATCAGACGACAAGGCGTGGGCTTCCACGTTGCTAGCGAGGCCGCTTCTGTCACAGGATGTTTGACATATTGCTCGGCGATGGGGAGTCCCGGCATGGTGAGGGCGATTGTGTTTGCTCCACGGTGGAGAGACATGTCATTGTGACGAGTTGCCGTTATGCGACATGATGGGATGAGTGCTTGCAGAAGTGAAGCGAAGCATCGAACATGACGGAATCGTAGGAGCTCAGCACTGTGATATGAAGGGCGACCAAAGTGTCAAGTATACGCAGCGAGTTACAGTTCAGCTTGCGCGAGCTTGTTGAATCAGATACCTCTATTGAGCACTATGACAGATACACCACGGAGGACTTGACAACTTCAATCTATTCCGGCTCCTTCATATCGCGTCGCGCAAGTCACCAATTAGAAATACACTACCTAAGTCTGTTACCATCGACTTCGAAACTATATTCAGCATCCGTCAATGTGACTCTGAACTCTGCACATGTCGCAGCGGTCTTGAAACAGCGGCCTGCTGTTCTTCCGGGCAGGGTTGAAACGCCGCGACGGGACTGCATGCTGCTGGAGCAGTGACAGAATGTGGCCAACCTATCTCTGAAACATTCTTCCGTTTTTCTGGTCTTTGGTCTGGGCATTTGTGTCATTTCTGATGATCATATGTGACGTCTTCTGGAGAGTGGTTAGATTTTGGAGTTCCGTTGATGAGGTGGCTTGAGGGTGAGATAGTTTAGGGTAAGTAGAAGCAGCACAAAACTTCGGGCACAACTTAGGAACCAGTGTTCTGGATAAGATGAAGACTAGAGGCTGTGCATGACTTCGGTTCAAGCATCAGAATGATGTTCTCGTTTGTCACTTGAATTCCTCTGGGCGCTCAAGTGGTGGCTCAAATGGTTGCTCTCTTAAGGTATTGGTGCGACTTGACTTCATATTTGCCGTGTACCTATCATACTACATAGTCCACCACGGTCTCTTACTACAAGCCTTGTCACAAGCTCTGCTGTGCATGATCCTCATATATATACGTCAATGATTTCTCGAGATTTTACTCAAGTTGCGTGAATCTTTGATATGTAATGAAAAGCTTCCATTGGCCGTGGCCGTCGTGAAGTGTGCGTGGCTCTAGGGTGAGGAAATTCGCTATCAACCTCTGGCGATGAGTTGCCACTTTAGGCAATTGTTCAAACGCAACCAGGAACGCATCCTTTCAGTCGGACGAGAAGCAGGAATAATTAACATTAATTACAGGTCATGCGTATACTTGGCATTGCATTTAAACCTGATTGCTGTTGTTGCTGGACCACAAGGCTCGTTGACCAGAGCACAGTGCTTGTGCTTGACAAGCACTGTCTGTATAGCCTCAGACTAGCACCAAAATTACAGTGCGAAAATTCATCGTACTGTCCCCGCCATTCTCTTTGACTCGCTGCTGCGTATCACGAGCCAGCCGTCGGGGCCACGTCCTCATCGTCAGTCGCCATCTCGTGACGATTTGCCTACAATGGAGGCCTCTCCACTCACTCGACAGCTTCCTCCGGAGTTCTTCACTCCCAAAATCGTCCAGCTGTACGACTCTCTCTTCAAGGTTCGACCCTCCACCGCTTTCTCGACTCCCCGCCTCCACCGCTAACTCGCTGATCAAAGGTACGCTCTCCACGCTACGAACGCAGACCAGACCACTGATCAATCGACATTATACAGAGTGATGAGGATTTCGAACAGTCTGAGGGCTTTTGGAGGGAGTTCTTCCTCCTTAGGCCGGACGGGGCGAAGCTGAAGGACGTGTTGGATGGGATCCGACCTTCGGACGTGCTCGCCAGAGAGAACCAGACACGCGAGCTGTTCGCGCGAGCGATTGTCACTCTCAAGGAGGGCCGTGGCCTTTCGCAA
The DNA here is from genome assembly GCA_021347865.1 of Sarocladiaceae sp. CBMAI 1973. Lineage (NCBI taxonomy): Eukaryota > Fungi > Ascomycota > Sordariomycetes > Hypocreales > Sarocladiaceae > Sarocladiaceae sp. CBMAI 1973. The sequence continues at coordinate 56,394 of WNLN01000096.1, read as the reverse complement.
ACACATGCACTTGAGGTCAGCCCCCGCAGGTTCTCCTCGAACGACGACCCACTGACCTTGCCAGACTCTGAGCGTCTTCTTGTCCTGCGTCCTCTCGAAACGATACCCCCACCCGAGCTCCGATGTCATTTCAGTCCTCGTGGGACTCGACCATATCGATGCGGTGTTCACGGACTTTGTCGGGGCTTTGGATGGGATCATTAGGAATGGGGAGACATGTGAGTACAGGCTTGCGCAACTTCAAGCTCGTGACTGACCTGGCCAGTGGATGTCCGGTTCAAGGCGATTCACGTGCTTCTGGCGGTAACAGCCGGAGCGTACCAGACGACGCTTCTCACATACCTGATACAAAGGGACTTGTTTCCATCAGTGATGAGGGTATGGCTTTAACACTCCTGTTGCACGGAGATTGTGCTGATTGATCAGTTCATCCAAGATTCCGACGCCCCCATCGCCGTACTCGAGCCCTTCACACTCATCGGCCTCTTGGCCAATTACAACAAGTTCGAATTCCAAAATCCCTACCAGATGCGCCTGAATGACTTCGTCAACGAATCAACGATCCAGAAAATCATACGATGCGTCGGCTATACATGTCAGGGCCTCCGCTTGGAGTACGTTATGATCCAGGACGACCTGCCAGAAGGATGGACCCTGAGCAGCACACTGGCGATGTTCGGGCTCGGGGCCATCTTCTCACGAGCGAAGACGGAGAAGAAGACTGTTTATGACGAGGATACGGCCAAGCAAATGTTCACAGAACTGTACGCGCACCCTCTCTCGCTGTTATGATTCTGTTATGATTCCATTGCTGACATGAAGCAGACCTGGTGAGAATGCTGCAGTGCTTCTGGCCACATACGACTTCGCGCACGCGAACAAACTATTCTGCTTCACCCTCGTCAACATGCCTGCAGACCAGGCCGAAGAGACGCCGTTTTCAAGCTACCTTTCACTCACATCTTACCTCCTGCAACACGCCTACCTCTCCCAGCGCGCCACCCACTACGCCCACCTCAACCTCATGGTCCTACGGCTCCTCATCGAAGATCCAGCAATATGCAAGAGGATATGCAGCGAGGAGTCAAAGACGACTGTCCGTCTATGCAGGCATCGCCAGCCATTCCTGCCCTTGGTCAAAACCGAAAGGACTGTCGCGGCAGCCTTACTTGATCTCATGGTTGACGGCATCAACCACAACCTCAGAAGACGACTCGACGTCAACCTCTACACTATTTGCGTTGGTATCATGCTGCGCATGATCTCCTACATGTCAAGAACACGAACTAGGCTCCAATATCACTGGTCCGAACTATTCCGTTCCCTCCTCTCCCTCATCCGCTTCTTCACAACCTACGCCGCTGACCTCAAAGACGTCCCCCACGTCGGAACCCTCCTCGACCACGTGGTAAACATCATGGCCCTCTCCCTCTCAACAGGCGAATCCTTCCTTCCTACACCAGCCGCCTACGACGACCTCTTCTACAAAGTCGTCGAATCCGGTGACGTCCTCGTAAAATTCAAGAACAGCTACGGCTTGGGAAGTCGAGGCAGTAATTCCATCGACACCCTCGTCAGCGTCAATACACATTACAAACAGATTCTGGAGGAGAGTGGCGGGAAGAAGAATTCGAAGCTTCTGACGACGGAGGCGGTCACGGATGTGATCAAGCAAGGGTACGAGACGCTGAGTATACAAGCGAAGGAAGGTTTGGATGGGTGGGAGAGGTTCAGGGAGGCGGATGAGAGGACTCTATTGAAGATGATGGCGAGAGCGACTGTCGGCGATGCTCGGACGATGGTCGAGAGGTAGCCCCAGCCGACTGGTACATAATAGCTACTCATTCGGCGCTACGACCTGTCTTACTGCACGATGTGATGCGAATGAACGAGATGGATGAATGAGAGTAACCCCACCTTGCGGTTCTGATGACTTTTGCTTCCTGAGTCAATCGTGCTCTGGCGTCTGACGTTGCTCTTGATTTCAGATCGGCGGCGTCTCATCTTGTGTTGGCGGTGCCCTCAGCGCAAGGTTGTTCTAGTATGCCTGCAAATGGCGCACGCTTGCAGCACGACACGAGACACTTGCGGCATCTGAAGCAGTGGAGGGCAGCGTTGGCTGAACTGGAGGCAAGTCGAGATTTTGTGAAGACCCAGGTTATTCGAGTATGTCTGCAAATAGCACACGCTCGTCGATGAATCGCGAATAGTTATGCCGGGCAGATATGGGGGCTCAACTGCCGACAGCGAGCAAGCTTTCTTTGCCGACGCGTGTTGATCGAAGCAATGCTAGCGCTGTACACTGGTCTCTTTCGATGTATCCCGTCAACTCAGATGAACCTGGTTCTCCACGAAACTTCGACCTGCCTTTAGTTCTATCAACACTGCCCTTAATTACTGCTTCAGATACTGCAAGTGTCTCGTGCTGCAAGCGTAGCCAACGTACAAAGTGATGGTACGCGCAACAGGCAAGTAAGTAGCAGTGCTGATAAGGACCTCTCTGACTTTCGCGAGCAACACGATAGTGACATCAGTTCTAAAGTCCCCCAGAACGAGTTCAGTATGAAGTCACAAAGCGATGGCACGCTCATGTTGCCGCTGCGGGACAGGCAAGCAAGTAGGAGTACTGGGGAGGACTTCTTCAGCATCCGCGAGCATTAGACTTGGGATTTGGCACGAAACACTCTGTCAATTATCTTCATATCCGTTCTGAATCCACCATATGGTATCTCAATAGCCAGTCACATCATCTACTGATCACGACGGCACCACAACTCACACCAATCCGTTCGCCGACCGCTCGTGTCATCCTGTTGGTTTTCAATCTAAGCAGCCTCCTCTCCCTTCTTGATGTCGCGGCCGACAACAACGTCCTCGACAGTCTCATCGGAGAACTTGAGATCCTCTTCCATGGGAATGTGGTCCCTAATCTTCAGCCAGATGATGGGGGCACCAATCAGGAGCGAGCAGCCAAGCAGGCCCCAGGTGCTACCGAACATGATGTCGAATTCGGTCTCGAAGCTGTCGAGGCGCCAGTAGATGGCGGCACCGGCAGATTGAAGACCCTTGTAGAAGCCAACGTAGAAGGTGGAACGACGGCTGCTGTTGGAGAGGGCCCCCATGTACCAGTACATGCAGGTCTGGAAAACGGCATCGAAGAATCCGTAGAAGAAGTACAGGAACAGCGGGCCAACGTAGCCATCATCAGTCCAATCGACCTTGAGCGCATCCCAATCATCCTCAAGAGTCCTGGAGCGGGGGACCTGCTGTTTTTGCCAGGCCCAGCCACCACCCCAGACAACGAAAGTGAGGACGATGAGGCAGGCGTAGGAGATCTTGGCCTTCATGCTGCGGCGGGCCTTCATGTGGTCAAGACCAAATCCAGTGATGATGGCGCCGAGGATCTGAGCAGTCCAGTACAGGACGTTGTTGAGAGCACGGGTGCGGGTGTTGAAGTGAGAGCCGTTGAAACCGTCTGTTTATTGTGAGATTGTGCCATGAAGTGGAGGAGGGTTTGGAAGTGAACATACTGCCTTGGTAGGTGTAGAAGATGTTGGAAGAGAAGAAGGCGGGGAAGAGGAAGACAATCCACCACGAGTTCTTGAGGGTCTCGTAGAGACCAATGAATTCTGTCTTCCAGGTCGGGTTCTTCATCACAATGACCTGTGGTGTGTTGTTAGCAAAGAAAGTTCTGAAGCTGCGAGCAGTTCACGTACTTTGGTACCGTCTTCACGGATGACCTTGTCGGCGTCGCAAATGAAGAGGCCGAGGACCAGGCCAACACTCATCATGACGATGAAAGCGGCGTACGTACTGATTCAAGTCAGCATTGGTAAGGTCAGATGCAGGTGGGACGTTTCTTACCCATCGGTGACCGGTCCAGCCAGCTTGTGGATGTTCTGACCGAGAGGGATCTGCATTACTGTTAGTAAGTCGCGAAGAACTCGGCTTCAAAGATCGAGTCGTACCAGTGAACCGATAACCTATTTTTCTTTGCATTAGTATACTGAGTAAAACAAGATCTCGGAGGTTCGTGGCTTACCGCTCCCATGTTGAAGATGATCCAGAAGATTCTGAGCACCATTGTCAGCTCTTTGTCCAAGCACACAGTGAGCGGCTGCCTTACGAGATGTAGCGACCCTTGGACTTCTCGGGTGGGTAAGAAACCATGATAGCACCCTGGGCGGTCCAGAGGAGACCAGCGCAGACTGTGGACCGTCAGTTGGGCCTTAGTAACAAGTGCGAGTCAACTTACATCCAAGGAAAGCACCAGCGAAGATGATGAACCTAATTCTGTCAGTCTTCAAGCTCTTGGGGTCATGTTGATTTCTGAAGGTCATCTCACCCCATGTTCTCATTGTGGTTGTAGCTCAGGAACGAGGCAGCATAGACGGCGTATCCCAGACCTCCGACGGAGAGAGTGATACGCAGACCGAGCACATTGGCGATGGTACCGGAGAAGAAAGCGGTGGCGGCGAAAATGCTGTAGAGTGATCTATCCCACAATTCCTGTCAGTCGCACGCTCACATTCCTCACAGCTGCGCATTTGAGAACTCACGTGTTCGCAATGTTCACGGCGTAAGGGTTGACTTGACCGCCGCCTCCGAGACCACTGAGGGCGTTGAACATGCCCGGGCACAGGAAACACACAAATGAGACCACGAGAAGCTGGATCTTTGGCGAGGCGTACCAGTACTCCTTGCCGAAGACACGGAATCCCTTGTACATCCAGCCAGCGGGACGGTCAATAACCAGTGGGTCGGCAGGGCCGTCAATGGAAGCATCGTGGCGAGACTCGGGCGCAGGCGCCGCAGCGGGCGCTGGGCCGGTCTTCTCGTCGAGGGTCGACATTGCAATTGGCCGAGTGAGGTGAGATTTCGGCTTTGGAAAGGTGAGATGAGCCTCAATGGATGGTATCGCGGGGGTGGCGACCTATTGGCAGGCTTGGGGGGGCGTGTGAGCTGTTGTCGAGGGTTGAGGATCTCAGTTCCACGAGGAGAAGAAGAGAAGTCGAGATGAAAGGAAGGGGTCCAAGCAGCTTATTAAAACAATCTCGAATTGACGAGAATGGTTACCTTGCTAGTCCAGGTCGCCAGAAAAAAGGATCGTTTCGTTCTGGGGATGGTTCAGAGTGACACATGTGCACGCGCCAACGCGCCGATCCTCGAAGGAACCTATGATTGTACGCAACGGCTGGCGGGCAGCTGCAGGCAGTGTGGAGTCTAGCCTCGCGGGTGTTGCTCGACAGTATCCTCGTCCCGGTGGTTTGCTCGGGTGCTGGCAGTTGGAACGAGCAAGGGTCCTTTCGAGTGGAGGGTTGTATCGGCCAGAAACGACGAGTAGGCGAAAGGAAAGGTAAGGCAAGGTGGAGGGGGGTGTCATTTGGGGGTGGCAGGAAGGAGCCAGGAATGGTGCATGGAGGAGCCGGGCACGCATACGACACGAGACGATACGACATCTTGACGCGAGTGAGAAAGTAGGATCCGGTTCTTGGAAAGTAATTGGTTGCGAGATACATGATAACTCGCATACAGGCATTAAGGAGATATCGCGATAATCGAAGCAAGAGATGTGCTTATACCAGAACAAGCATGAAGCTACTGACAAAGCAAACAGAAGTTGCAGCAGTCGAAGTTACTCAGTATGATCCCCTAAGGTCGAAAGCATTACATGTGGCTGCAGGAATGGCGAGATCCCAGCAACATGGTAGTCCCAGGTAACAATGGGGAAATCGGGTGGTAGCAGTGGCTGCAGCTGGATAAGGGGTCTGCAGCCAGCATGGTAAAGTATTGTACCAGTGCTGTACGGGAAGATAGCAGTAAGGCGTACGCTACGTGACAGTGACTGGGATGGGGTCGATGATGCACAAGTGCCCTCATGTTTCCTGTGTTTGACGCTGCAGGTTCCGCCTCGGCTGACGATGGAGAGCTATTAGGATGTAACGGCAATGCGATAAGACTTACGGGCTGATACGAGGATCGGTTATCTATCATCAATCATCAGGGTGGTAGATAGGCACACAATCTGGTCATCATACGAGCAGCGCACATACAATGAAGGTAGCGAATGATCTGATTGTACGTGCAGACCACGGCTGGTAAGCACTGGCGATGTCTACGTTTGTGGCTGGCTGCCGGTAGTGGGTGTTGCACGGTACAGAGACGCATCGGATAGAACAAATCGGTAAGGTGGCAGTCGGTTTTCCTCGTTTCTAGCGGCAAATCACTCCTCCTCCCTTCCGCTGAATCCTTCCACTGATAGGCCCAATCCCGCGCGCCCAGCAGCAATCCAGCATCTGCCGTGACCGAATTGCTTACAGTGTCCCCCGTCCCCTGTTGTGGTCTGGTCTGGCCTGGGCGCCCACTAGGATCACCGTGGCCCCTCTCCGCGGCCGCTTTCCCCAGATCCACAATACTTCTAGCGCGAGTCTGGTCTGTAGCTTAGCGGCTGACATCCGCTAGAACAGTCAAACGAGAGGCGTGCACGAGGCTCCACATGATAAGAATAAGGGCCGAAGCCAGCCGCAGGTGCTTTTGCTTGATTCGCCAATTATGTGGGGCCAGACACCTTTGCGCTGCGACGAGGTCACGAGCAGGCCAACTTGCTGTGACATGCCTACTGTAAGTAATTGCATTGGAAGCAGTGGAAATAGAAGGAGATTGTACGGGCTTTTCGCACTCGAAGGAGCCTTAGGAGATGATCATCAATTGAAGAAGTGCTTAATATGCTCATTTACCGTAGCTAGCTGAAAACAGTTCACTTCGCACCTCTAAACGATATTATCTAGACACCTAGCAGTGTTTCAAACCGTTAGACAAGTAGTCGCTATCAAGATCCAAGGACCTGTGTGCCCAGCGCCACAGCAAGGTGCGTGCAACGTTGCACACAACCATCCTCCCCTACCTTACCGACATCCCTCCCTCCACACTCCGATCACCGCTGATTCCTCCGACTGACCACTGTATTGCCTCACATGCACATGCTCGCGCGTATTAGACCAGTCCAAATAAGATTCCCATGCTTTGAGTGACTACCCAAGTCCGGGGTCAGCCACGCAGCACTCCGTATCTGCTACTACTTACTCACAGCCGAATTGTCCCATTATGTGTTCTAGCGTGCTACCACTTACACTATGTGGCGCAGAGCCTCGGCGCTGCCTCAATGCAGCTAACTTCACTACCTAACAATGACTAAGAACAAGTGATTAGACATACTTCGTATCTCCCTTGCTTGAAAGTGCCTTGACATCTGATGTTGCTATCCTCGGTGAATATGCAGGACCCTTGCTCTCTCTCGGTTCGTCGGCGCTTCAGCTGGCGTTAGTGCTGCTACCTTCCAACGTGATGCGACGCAGCAACAAGCTTGAAACGTTTGACGACTCTTCTCATTATTAAATACGTAAATTGGAACTGAATTTACAAATGGTAGTTGCATCCAGGGTCTTAAGTAGATCCCGAGCGTTACAGTCGCCCTGGAGTGGAATGAATTGGCTAGCCAATCCCGGCAGCAGACCCTATTCACAGCTTGATGTTCGGACAACGAGGCTTGCTCACAACTACCCCATCATGAGGTTGAACTTGACTTGAGTCCCCTCATATGCTCGCAATACCACGCTAAAAGCATACTACCGCGCAAAGAAGGGACGAATTCATTACTATATTACTTTTGCTTATCATTTTACCTGCTATTATACCCACTATTTTACCCACTATTTTACCTACTATTTTACCTGCTATTTTGCCTGCTATTTTGCCTGCTATTTTGCCTGCTATTTTGCCTGCTTTTCTCTCTGCTATTTTGCCTGCTTTTCTCTCTGCTATTCTAGTTGCTATTCTGTCCATAATTCTGTCTGATATATATCCACTATCTTGTCTACTATTTCACGTGCTAATTCGCTCGCTATTTTGCTGTAAAGGATAGTAACGTAGAAGCAAAACTAGATTTATCTACTGGGAGTAATTCAGTATTAAAAATGCACTATACAGAGAAGTATCGCGGACATGAATACCTTCCCTGACCATCTTGAGAAATCCAGCTGAAAACCACGAGCTTTGCGAAGCCAATCGCTTAGTCGGCAATGCCAGAGCGGCCCTTCTCGCCGTGAACCAAGCAATGGTTACTGACCTCTTCGCTGACCTGGTGCTGTCCTTGTTCTCTCCTGCAGTGTTGGCCTCGCTCTATGTGTGGGTGATTAATAGGCTCTTCGCTGTAGCGAGAACAGCCGTTCACTTGGAGATCTTCCGGTCTCCGAAGAAACGGGTCTCATGTTTTTGAGGGAACGGCTCTTTGATGGTAGATGTGGTTGTCTCAAGTACTACGAACAGATGTCAGGTCAACCATACCTCGACAATGTCCGACTTTGAGGAATGGCCATAGCTAAAATGAAACACACTGTTCGGATGAGCTTCGTGCTGTAAGTCTAACATTTAGAATTGAGTACTCTATCCCCCGTCTGATGCCGTACATCGCACATGAGCAATCACGCTGATGCCTCTCGTCCACTGATCGAGAAGACAGCACGAGCAGCACGATTGCATCATATCCCGTCTGCCAGGCACGCTGCAAGCTTTCATAAGAAGGCCTCCAGGCTGCAGTCGTTGTACAGGCAGTTTCAAGCTGTCGTCCGGCTGCAACACTTGTTGGCGGCTGGCGACAGTCGCCAGGTGCTGACAGCTGTTGACGGAGCTTCACTCGCGTCACAATTCTTCCCACGCGTTTCTGGCGGCATAAAAACTCTGCTCTCATCCTCCTCGTTCTGACTTCCATTCTTCTTCTTCCCACACTCATGAGCCTCGTTCGTTCTTCGCTCTTCTGCTCCTCCGTTCCCCTCACTCCGTCAACGCCTCCGCCGTCCCTCGCTCAGTCAACGCCCAACTCTGACACGTTCACAGTGCGCATTGTCTCCTTCGGCGATACCATCACGGGTCGTCTGATTTCTTCTGGCATCGCCCTTTGGGCAGCTACATCTACTCTGTCGGAATGGATCATCACCAAGACTTGTTCGGCGAACTTGCCGAGTCAGTTGGCAACTTGGCTGTCGTTCAGCCTGTGACGGTCAACCTGCCCTGGACCGACTTGCCGTCACTTCTACCTCGAGAGCAATGGTCGGATTCAGAGTCGTTCAGATCTCCGCTCGCGCTTCCGTGCGTGCTCGTCTTCGACGGTGGCTTGGTCGGCCTTCCTGGCTTTCGTGCTTCGACAATCGACCATCTTCGCGTCCAGTTGCTCCAAGGCAAGCGGGCTTCCCAAGACTCGATCTTCGGCATCTTGCTGCAGTTCCCGAGAAAGCAGCCCGGAGCTTCGTCGATCGTTTCAGCCATGATGAGGAAGGAACCGCAATCTCACAACATCATGATCAAGCTACCACCAGGTGGAACATCGCTTCGCGTGCGCTCCGCGACGATCACAGGGTTTGATGGCGTGGTCACGCAGCTTCAGATGAACATTGCTGATGGACATTCTGTAGGTGTGCATGGCTACCAATTGCCTTCCGCAGACGGCCTGGACAATGTCGTGGATGGCTGGGTCAACAACGATCTTCCCATCGACGGCTCAGTCAACCTCTCGACAATCCTTGCGGCAAAGGAGTTCTCGGTTGTCACACGTGGCACAATTGCCGACCTCCGAAACTTCCTCGCTGCCAACGAGAATATGGCCAAGTCATCGTACCCGTACGAGTTCTCCGTTGACTTCGACCCCGCGAAACTCTACAGAGCGGTCGAGGCATTGTCCGCACGAGGTCCTGTGTTTCTGCCAGCGCCATACTACGCTGATGACAAGACTCTGTTCACAGTATTGTCCCAAACAGTTGTTCAGGATTTCATCCACTTGCACGTCGATGCGGAGAAGCTCTGCTCATTGGCCTGGACAGCTCAGTTGGTTGAGCATGTGGACGCTTTCAACCCTCGCATTGTTCGACCGTATGCCGTGGTGTACTTCAAGGACCGTCTGTCTATCCTCAAACAAGGCACGATGCCCTCGTCTTGGATCCGTCTGCAAAACGATCCAAGCTTCCGAATCTCCGTCCCGACCATCGACTCCCAAGGACGTGAAGCAGCACCAGTCGTTTGTCAAGCGAAGACGGTGACTGAAGACGGTCCATTCAAAGTTTCTCTGGACCAAATCGTCATCGAGTTTGAGCCGCCGTCCCGCCAGACAAACTTCGCATTCGTCGACAAGGCAGACATTGTCGTTGATGATGGGGAGAATAACGTCAAGGAGCAACGAGTGACTGGTGCCGTCTCGATCAGTCTGCTGTTTCAGTCCGATCGAACACAGGCTGAACGCAAGCTAGAATCCCTCAAGTCTGTTCTCGACGACGCTGCGTTGGTTCCAAGTCCGTTCGTGTCCATGAGCTCGACTTCCGCAACCCGTCAAGGACGATCAAGAGGACACGGCACTCGCGTGGGCAGGTCGAATGATCAGCCCGCCATTAGCATATCGGCCAGAGACTACCGCATCATGAAGAGGCTCCAAGCTTTCCACGCCGACTTCTGGCAAGGACGGGGTTTCTGGCAGTCATGTTCGCGGGTCCTCTCCCTGGACACATGCATGGCTCGTGTCCCAGCAGGGAAGAGATTGTCGTTGCTGCGTTCGTCAACGTACAATGAGCTCAACACAAGTGGACCGGTACTCAGGCTTCCGTCAATCAGCTTAGTGGACGAGTACGACGGGGATCTACTTGACGACATCCTGAACAATGTACATTACAAACACCGTGGACACCTACTCGCGTATTTGAGCTCGGTTAGGCTTGGCATCGCTGTGATCACTGGATTTTCGGGCTCGGGCAAGACACAAGCGCTCGCGGCAACCATTGTCGCAATGGTGCTGAACAACGACATCGGGGCCGTGTATGCTTCCGCCGCCAGCAACATGGGTGTCAGCCAGCTGGCAGCGAGAATTGACAAGGTCGCTCGTGCGGCCCTCGACGCATACAATTGCGCGGCGGCACATGAAGATCGTCGAACATATCCTGTCGTCATCCGGGGCCACAATAGGTTCTACGAGGTCGAAAAGTTTCTCGAAAGCGTTGAGTCTGGTCGAGACTCTGACTCGACAGATGGTCAGGTCGACAATAAGTGGTCGCTCCCACTCTCAGGGGCTCAATGGCTCTTGAGGATGTTCAGGCACGAGCTATCGGATGACGAATCGCCGGAACTGCACGCGATCGCGCGACGCAGAAGCACCGACTTCGACGGTGCCCGCGACTTGTTGAATCGTTACCCGGCATCCCCGCAACGATCCAACGACCATGATCGCCGTCGGTTGACCAAGTCTTTAGTCAGTGTCCTAGACGAGATTATCATCAGTGCCGATGTCGTCTGCACCACGCCAGCGATGGCCAACAACGAGCCGTACAGCCGTTTCAACACCTTGAAGGCGCAGGCAGTCGCGATTGACGACGCAAACTCCATGTCTCGCGTCGACGCCATCGGCTTTTGGGGCAACACTTGCCGTCCTTGCGTGATTGCGGGTGATCCCAAATTGATTAGCCCTACCGTGAAAATGACGGACAGGCGGGTGACGGGAAGACATCCGACGTACAACGATGACGATGACGATGACGAGCGGGTGAGTTACGGACATCCGTACAACAGAATGGCCGAAGAAGGTTCGGTCTCTGTCCTTGATTGGACTCGCACATTGGGCTGGAAGGAATTCGTGCTTGACACACAGATGCGATCGGTAACAGGCCTGTTCGATCCAGACATGTTCTACAATGGTTTCGTCCCGCGGCCGTCCGATCTATTTAGTGCGAGTATTGCGAACCGTCCGATCTACACAAAAGTCGACAATGTGCTCGCGCTCAAGTACGGCTTGTCGACTGGTATGGATAAGGCAGCGCCCATCTTTGTCCACTGTGACAACGCGGAACCAGAGACGAACCCCAGGACGCTGTCGCTCTTCAATCGCGGACAGCTTCACATCTTGGTCGAGTTGTTGCAGCAGCTGCTGAGTGCAAGTGTCGAGCCCGAGAACGTCCTGATTCTCACACCATACGTGGGCAACGTCAAGGTCTTGCAAAAAATGCTCCGCGCTCACCCCAAGCTTTCAAGGGTCCCGTGCTCAACTGTCGACTCGTACCAGGGCGCAGAGGCCGAAGTGGTTCTGTACGTGTTCACGGTCGTCACCAACGCGCATGCAGCATTCGCCGCGGACTCCCGGCGGTTCAATGCGGCCGTCTCGCGTGCTCGGAGTGCTCTGATCCTCGTCGGCAACCTCAAGCTCGCGATGAATGGCTCAGTCCAGACGTTCAGTGCCGTCCCGAAGACGACCGGAGGCAAGACCGGATTGGTCGTGCAGCAAGATAAGCTGGACATGAAGGAGTGTAGGGATGAGAAGGATCGTCTGAGTACTTTGATTAGCTCGCTGAGTCATTCCGGCAGACTGATCAGGAAGGAATACAAGCCTGAGCAGAAGGAGGGTAAAGAGAATGTCAGGCCAGGGCAGCAAGGCAATGCATAGGCGTACGGAGTTTGGTTTTGTATCTTGAACGATTTGAACTGGGCTTGGAACAATGATAATGGCAACAGATGTACAGGGACCGAAGAATGGCAGCATTTCAAGCATTGTGAATAACCTGAGATCAAGTGATTGTGTGATGCTCTCGTGAATGCTCCCACTTACACGCGGCTTAGTGAATCGACCAGGCCTGACGCCACAGCCCACGAGCACGCAAGTACTACTTAAAATCATGCCGACTCCGATAATTACAAGAGTTTCAACTCCAGTGACCATGTTGCAATTAATGTTTTTAATGCCCTCGGAGCAAGGCGATGCTGTCACGGAATTACTGACCAACTCCGAGCCGCTTATTGGTCAGCTGCGCTCGGCCTTGGCAGCAGGTATTGCTGGGGAGCGGAACGGAAGCACCACTAACGTATGACACCACTGTACTACTCTCTCCGAACCGTTTTTACCGGACCCTCGCCATCGATTATTCATCCCGCCATTCCAACATCACCACCTCAACTTTACCTCGACGGCACTCCTTGCGCCGCCGCGACACTCACATTCCGAACCTCATGATTTCAAGATGAACGTCGCATGCTATGCTGCGCGCGCTCTGCGCCGCTGCTCATGTCCCGCCACCCGCCGTTTTGCCGCTCCGCGGTTCGGCAACTCGTCGCCGCTCGCCTACTACCACTCCTACGCTCTCCCCTCAAAGCCAGCAGAAGCACCTCCGCGGGGTGACGACATTCCCGTCACGTCAATAGCGCAGCCAGAACCTGTCCCGAAAGCCTACGAGACGAGACCACAGACGGAGAAGAAGTCACAACCTCCGAAGACTGCCGAAGCAGCACCGGCGCAAACTACAACACCACCCAAAGCCACCGAGGCAGAAGCACAGAAGCCCAAGCCCGCACGACCAAGATCGAAGCTACGTGCCCGCAAGGCGGCGATGAAGCTGACACCAGCCGCCGTGGAACAGCTTCGCTTGCTGCTCGATCAGCCGGAGCCGAAGATGATCAAGGTCGGAGTGAAGAACAGAGGATGCAGCGGCCTGGCATATAATCTCGAATACGTCGACAAGCCCGGGTCATTCGATGAGACGGTCGAGCAAGACGGCGTGAAGGTGTTGATCGACAGCAAGGCACTCTTCAGCATCATTGGAAGCGAGATGGACTTTGCGGAGGACAAGCTCAACCAGAGATTTGTGTTTAAGAACCCGAACATCAGTAAGTCGTCTTTCACAGGGTGGATTGAGAGCATGTCGCTGAGTATGGCACAGAGGAGGAATGCGGTTGTGGAGAGTCTTTCATGGTGTAAGAGGAGTGCACCTCACAGTGCCGTTACTGTATGATACGATGGATGACAAAGCGGGCAACAACATGAAAGCTCAAAGAGAATTTGCATACGCAAGCGAACGAAGTACTTTCGATGCACACCTGGTGGTCACGAAGGTTTCCTTGGTGGCGACATACTGCGTTAATCAACGGCATGGCCACGGCGTTTGGAATAGAATGGACAACCACATCAATCCAGATCGTGGAAACTTTGATAAGACATATGTGCACATCTCAATGCATGAATCATACACAGCAGTGCAGGAGTGATGCTTCAGTTGGGCGACAAGATGACGCTGCTCAAGTGCCATGAGCCGAGTCACATGACTTCGCGACGGACTGGCGGCGGCGTATTGGCATATCGTCGCGCCCTTCATTTGACAACCGTTGTCGACGCGCTTTCACGACGCTCAACCGTGAATTCGTCCTAATAATATTAATCCAACTGAAATTTCTCTCTCTTCTCTCGGCATTGAGTCATACTTCATTTGCATATAATCCACGTGTCGCACTTGCTTCACGTATTCACCTTCAATCATGTCCATCAAACGCAAGCAAGTCGACAGTGCAGAAGACATAAGCCCGCCACTTAAAGTCGCCAAAGTATCACCAATCAAGTCTTCAAAACCAGTCACAATGGAGAAGGAACTGGCTCTCATCGCTGCATCAAATCGCACTGTTTTCGAGAAGCGTGTCTGGACTGCGCTGTGCCACATTCCTGAAGGCAACTTCACAACCTACGGCCTCTTATCCGCACACTTGAAGTCGTCACCACGCGCAGTCGGCAATGCTTTGAGGAGGAACCCATTCGCGCCCGAAGTACCATGTCACCGTGTCGTGGCTACAGGAGGAACTTTGGGAGGGTTCAAGGGGAAGTGGCCGAGGAACGGGGAGGGTATCACGCTGGATGAGAAGAGGAAGCTGTTGAAAGGCGAGGGGATCAAATTCGACGTGAAGGGGAAGGTTTTGGGAACACCATGGGAATTCAAAGTGTAGCCAGACTGTGAGAGTAATGCATTATGACTTTGATGAACAATTATCTCGTGTGTCTGAGCCTGCGCGACTGTTCTTGACAAAACGGTGCAATCCGTTGTACACCGTTCCAAATACTACAGTCACCGTTTGTAACTGGATAAGACGGAATCACAGGCATGCATCGCAAGACGACCAGCCAACTACGGAAAGCCAAAATGCAATGCTTCCGTGGATGAGTTTCATTATTTGTAGTGTTTCCAGTTATTTAAATATTACCATAATTCACGTAGCAGCAATGTTCCAGCTAGCTCCCGCGGGAACACCCCAGCTTTTCGTACTTCGTGGTCCGTCGGCTTGCGGTCGGATCAACAGCTTTTCCCAGCGCCCAAAAAATGCGGCAAATCCCGGAGCAGCACCAACGCACGGGGACGGAAACCCGTGACAAGCCAAGCGCCTGTTACCCGTTTGAGCTTTTGCAGGTCGTCCTTCTCCCTGAAGCGAAAGCTTGCCTCGCCTGCAGATTGCTGTTGCTACTGTATCGTCATCGCAAACCCTTTCTGCCTCAATCCCCTTTCCCGACTATTTCGCAGTCATCCTCGATTGAACCTCTCCGCTCCTTTTCCCTTTGATTCCGTTTCGCTGTCCATTCGTTTGACAGCCGGGATTGCCAGGCTTCTTCCTCCCTTTTTTCCACACCTCAAATAATACCGCCAACATGTTCAAGTTTGGTCGCAGCCGGGCTGTGGCTTCTGCCCTCAATGCCTCCAAGGTTAGTGACCATCGTAACGTCCCCAAGAAGATGCTGCAGCAAGAATTGTTGCAGATGCATTGCTGACACGGTCCTGCAGGTCGCTCCCTCCGTCAGACTCCCCGGCATGGCCCAACAAAGGAGAGCTCTGAGCATCCACGAGTACCTCTCCCACGATCTCTTGAGAAAGGTAAATTTCCGACGCGCGCGATACCGAACCACGATCGAGAACTGACCAGGCTTCACACAGTATGGTGTTGGTGTTCCCCAGGGTTCCGTCGCGAAGACTGCCCAGGAGGCCAAGGCTGCCGCACAAAAGATCGGCACCGACGATATGGTCATCAAGGCCCAGGTTCTCGCCGGTGGTCGTGGCAAGGGTACCTTCGACAACGGCCTCAAGGGAGGTGTCCGTGTCATCTACTCTCCCCACGAGGCTGAGATGTTCGCCGAGCAGATGATTGGCCACAACCTCGTCACCAAGCAGACTGGTGCCGCTGGCCGTCTTTGCAACGCCGTCTACATCTGCGAGCGCAAGTTCGCCCGTCGCGAGTTCTACCTCGCCATCCTCATGGACCGTGCCACTCAGGGTCCCGTCATCGTCTCCTCTTCCCAGGGAGGTGTTGACATTGAGACTGTCGCCAAGGAGAACCCCGATGCTATCAACACCACCTACGTTGATATCAAGACTGGTGTCACCGACGAGATGGCCCGCGACATCGCTCAGAAGCTTGGCTTCAGCGAGCAGTGCGTTGAGGACGCCAAAGACACCATCCAGAAGCTCTACACCATCTTCCGCGAGAAGGACTCTACCCAAATCGAGATCAACCCTCTTTCCGAGACCTCCGACCACCAGGTCCTTTGCATGGACGCCAAGTTCGGTTTCGATGACAACGCCGATTTCCGCCAGAAGGAGGTCTTCGAGTGGCGCGATACCACCCAGGAGGACCCCGATGAGGTTCGCGCTGCCCAGTCTAACCTGAACTTCATCAAGCTCGGTGGTGACATCGGCTGCCTCGTCAACGGTGCCGGTCTTGCCATGGCCACCATGGACATCATCAAGCTCAACGGCGGTGAGCCCGCTAACTTCCTCGACGTTGGTGGCGGTGCCACCCCTGCCGCCATCAAGGAGGCTTTTGAGCTTATCACCAGCGACGCCAAGGTCTCTGCCATCTTCGTCAACATTTTCGGTGGTATCGTCCGTTGCGACCACATCGCTCAGGGTCTTATCAACACCGCTGAGTCCCTCAACCTCAAGATTCCCATCATCGCCCGTCTCCAAGGCACACAGGTCGACGAGGCCCACAAGCTCATCAACGAGTCTGGCATGAAGATCTTCTCCATCGATGACCTGCAAAGCGCCGCTGAGAAGGCTGTGCAGCTCTCTAAGATGGTTAAGCTCGGTAAGTTCCATTATCGACAGGTCCACTGATCATTGCTAACTTAATTTCAGCACGCGACATCGATGTCGGCGTCGAGTTCACCCTGGGCATCTAAGGTGCTCATCCTAGAGATTTGAGAGTAGTTGGAATAAGGCGTGTAATATCCCGGTGCAACTTGAGAAGAATAGGCGGGAATGGGATCGGGACCCTGTACAGGTCGTTGTAGCATCAAAGGTTCCTGGACATTATCATCGGAACGAGTATCCTGCTTCTGCACAATATATGACGGTTCAACGTATACCTGAATCCATGCAATGCAATGTCTCAATTTCGTCGCAAGGTTGTCTTGTTAAGCATTAAAGCTATGCGCTATTGGGGGTTGTCCCTTCGTACTCGTCTCTATGTTGGTCTGGAATTTTCAGCATTTTACCGGCTTGGTGGCCGATTGCTTCCCATGCTGTACATTCTTCGTCGCTTGTGGGCGTCCAGACATCACACCATGTACTGTATTGTAGCTGACGTCACATTCGGAGATGTCCATATTTATCAGTGAACATCGTAGCTCTCTTTACATCTCCAATCCAATCTGACCGTCGCACACCAACATGGCACCCAATGTCGACCCCGCCATCATTGAAGCCCTCGGGCTTGATGCGTCCGCAACAAGTATGACCAGTGCCTCTGGAGGCTCAGGCTTCGCTTCGACTTTCAAGTTATCGACGACTGTGGATGGCAAGCCGAAGAGTTATTTCGTAAAAACCGCATCAGGTAAAGATTCGGAGGTCATGTTCAGAGGCGAGTTTCTTTCCTCCATCGGCAGTGAGAAATGTCTAACTGAAGCTCTGTAGGTGAACATGCGTCCTTGAACGCGATTCACGATACGGTTGCCAACTTTAGTCCCAAGTCGTACGCCAATGGACAGCTCTCATCGTCTTCATCAGCATTCTTCCTCGCGACAGACTTTCTTGATTTGCGCAGTAGTGGTCCGCCGGGCTCAGGAGTGTCTTTTGCAGAGAAGCTCGCGAAGATGCATACAACACCTGCGCCTGTCCCGGAAGGCTATGATCAGCCAATGTTCGGTTTTCCTGTTACAACTTGCTGCGGTGACACACCTCAAGATAACTCTTGGAAGTCGTCTTGGGCAGAATTTTATGCAGAGAACCGGTTGAGGGGAATCATGAGATCAGCAGTCAAGAACAACGGATCTGATGAGGAGCTTGAGAACACGATAGAGACGGTCGCTTCCAAGGTAGTCCCGCGTCTTTTAGGAGATGATCACGTCAAAGGTATCAAACCTGTGCTCATTCACGGTGATCTATGGAGTGGCAACCATAGTCGTGGCAGAATGGGAGACGATGGTGGTGCAGAGGAGGTCGTTTATGATCCATCAGCTGTATACGGTCACTCGGAGTATGAGCTGGGTATCATGAACATGTTTGGCGGCTTCGGAGGCAATGCGATGAAAGAGTATCACAAGCTTGTGCCGAAGACTGAGCCGGTCGACGAGTACGAAGACAGAGTCAAGCTCTACGAGCTGTGAGTTGTCCATGCTCAACCTGTCAGCAACTGATGCGTACTGATGAAAGCAGATATCATCACTTGAACCATTACTCGATGTTTGGTGGTGGCTATCGAGAAGGAGCCATGTCCATCATGAGGAAACTAATCACAAGATACGGCGGATAGTACATAATTGAGAACTATCGCGGATATAATCGGAGATCTGAAATAGATTTAATGCATGCTTGCTCACTCCCATCTCTATACCTGGATATCCAAAACAGTAACGTAGTGTAAAGACCCTGCCCGCTGACGCACCCCGAAAGATCTCTAAGCCGGGATCGCTTGTCTCTCCTCCTGAACTGGAACCGGATCTGACACCTTCTGAGCCTCCGGGAGCTTCGCGTTCGGTACCGAGGGGAGTGTCTGTGCCTGCTCCTTGCCGCCGAGTTCGGCCTCGAGCGCCGCGAGCTCGTCTTCGACTTCTGCCTCGTCCTCGCTCGACATCTTGTTTCCGAGTAACTCGCTGACCTCCTGTAGCATCGATGTGGTTAGAAATCGCATCATGTTGTGAAGTGACACGAAGGACTGGACGAACCTTCTGGTATGCCATTTGATCCGCCGAGTCGTTCATCAACTTCTCGACCTTCTCGATGCCTCCAATTTCCGCGTGAATGTCCATCAGCACCTTGGTACCCTGTTGCAAGCCCGTCAAGACATCCTTCTGGATCTGTGCGATCTCGACGTTCGAGGCGAGCTGCTCAACCTGCAAGAGCTGGCCATCGGTCTTCGCCTTGAGCGACTGCTGGTACTTGCGCTTGCGAAGCGCGAGTTTGGCACGTCCCTCGTCGCCATCGGCCAGTGCGCGGCGCGCGGTTTCGGTTCTTGGTTCACGAGGACATCGATTCGCTTCTGGTATTGGAGGAGGCGGTCTCGTTGGATCTTGAGGTCGAGGATCGCCCTGCACGTGCGCCATGGTTAGCGATAGCGATGACGGATGACGCGGACGGCTCATACTTGTCCTGCTCAGTGACGCTCCCTTTACTTTGCTTGCCGCCCATTTTCCAGTCTGTTGTCTGCTTGTCGCACTCTAAATTTCGATTTTGGTTGTTTCAAGACTCGTGGTCAAGACAGAAGATGGTGTTCGAGTCAAGGAGGCTGGGCTGGCTGGTGCCCCGCCGTGCCAATACCGTCATCGGCCGAAACAGGAGCAACACAACGGTAACATTCCGACAACCTGCAGATTTGGCATATGCTTCAACAAATTCCATGTCTTGCATTTACCGGCATTATTAGAGAACAACTCATACTACTGATATAGAGCTACAACAAAAAAGTACGTTTTTAATTCGATGTACTCGACTTTGAGCATCCTGAAGCAGCGACTCGCAACTAAAGATGTTGAGTATTTCAGCAAGTAAAATAGTGAGCAGCATAGCAACCAGGATAGCAACCAGGAGAGTAAGTAGGATAGTAAGTAGGATAGTAAGTAGGATAGTAAGTAGGATAGTAAGTAGGATAGTAAGTAGGATAGTAAGTAAGGTAGGATAGTAAGTAGGATAGCAAGTAGGAGAGTAGGTAAGATAGCAAGCAGGATAGCAAGAAGAGTAGTAAGTAAGACAGTAAATAAAATAATAAGTAGAATAACAAGTAAAATACAAAGAAAGATAGTAGGTTAGTTAGCAGGTAAGTTAGCAAGTAGGTTAGCACGTAAGTTAACAGGTAAGTTAGCACGTAAGTTAGCACGTAAAATAGTGAACAGAATAGCATGTTCTTGATGGGATTCAGTCGTGTGAGTCAAGACAGGTGCTCATTAGCGACTTTGCTCATGCGCTATCGATAAGGCCCCACGTTAAATAATTATTGCGCCAGCAGCCAACATCAAGATGCTCCGACAACCACTTGCGATTCTTCGCCCAAGTTCCGGACATTTGAGCAGCATGGCTCGCGGCCTTCAGAATCCTCTGGCACGTGATGTGGAGGTCGGTATGAGGAAGTTAGAGGAACGCGACGGGACGACGTTCAAGACAATTGGTTCCGCCTACGATGCGATACGAAAGTCCAATTCGAGTCTCGGCCGCAGGAAGAAGCGACAACTAGAGGATGCGATTGAGGAGGTCCTGCGCTTCCGGAAGGCACAAGAGGATTCTGAGGACTCCGAGGCCGCAATCGACGACACCCCACCCCCGAGAGACGAGAGATTCCTCCTCAACAGGCAAATGACGAAGCTTTGGAGAGACGAGCCTGAGGAGCCCAAGGCCGCAGTGAACGGCGCAGAGGCACCTCCGCCTGCGAAGAAGAGAAGAATACAAGATAACGAAGCGAAGGGAAAGGAGGATAAGGAGAGCGGCGCCGATGGTGCTCGAGCCACCGAGAAGGCCGACAAGGCACAACCGAAGGAAGACACCAAAACTCTCGCTACGATGTGCAGTCAGTCCACGAAGGACCGCGACTTGGCGGAATTGACGAGATTCTCACGCAACTTCTGAGGATCGTCCCAGAGATGAATCGCAATAAGCCGCCTGGTCTACCAGGCGGTCGGCAAACTCCAGGCTTGGTCCTCTCGGGCCCGCGAGGTATTGGCAAACGGTCGTTGGTGAAGAAGCTTGCGGCTGAGCTGGACGTGCCTCTGATCTCGATAGACGCTTGCTTCGACGACTTGGATCGCATGGACAAGAGCCTTAATGAGGCTGTTGAGGAGGCTTTGCGACTGGCACCAAGTTTCCTCTACATTGAGGATCTGGACTGGTGCATGCCGAAGCCAGGAGGCACCGGCCACGCGAGTGAAGGGTCAAGAAGGGTCATACGCTCATTACGGAAACAGATGAAGCGGATCGAAGAGCAACAAGACCCCGAATCACCAGTCAAGGCAATTGCGACAACTTCGACCATCCTTGACGTTGACCCCACAGTACTGAGTCACGGGCTGTTCGAGGAGATCGTGCAGATCAGAGTACCGGATCTCAAGGCGCGAGAGGATATGCTGAGAGTAATGACAACGGATGGTTCTCTCGATGCGGACGTCAGCATGCTGGATCTAGCGAAGAAAACACACGGCTTTGTGGCGGGCGATCTTGTCAGGCTCTTCACGCAGACTCGCCGGGAGGTCAAGGCACGATTGATCGAGTCGCAAGCAGTGTCCAAGTCGATAGACACAGAAGCCATCGTTGACTCAGCCCTCCCGGATGCCGCTCCGGCCTACTCAGTCACCACCGAGGATTTCGACTATGTTCTCAAGAGCTTCGTGCCGTCACTCCGCCAAGAAGGCTTCACAGCTATTCCGAATGTCATATGGGATCAAGTCGGCGCCTTGAGCAACGTCCGCCAAAAACTACATACATCTATCATCGGTCCAATCAAGAACCCCGACTTCTACAGCAGCTTCGGTCTGGCTCCCTCAGCTGGCGTGCTACTCTGGGGCCCACCGGGTTGTGGTAAAACACTGGTCGCACAAGCCGTCGCGAACGAAGCGCAAGCCAGCTTCATTCTCATCAACGGCCCCGAACTGCTCAACAAGTATGTCGGAGAGTCAGAACGAGGTGTGCGTGACCTGTTCCAACGTGCGAGATCCTCGACACCTTGTATTCTCTTCTTCGATGAGATCGATTCCATCGTCCCTCGTCGTGACGGTGCCGGCACAGAAGCATCCACTCGTGTCGTCAACACCCTCCTCACCGAACTCGATGGTGTCGGAGATCGCTCGGGTATCTTCGTCATTGGCACCACCAATCGCCCCGATATGATCGATGAGGCCATGCTCCGCCCCGGCCGTCTCAACGAGCGCCTACTAGTCGATCTGCCCACAGAAGACGAACGAGTCGATATCCTCCGGGCCATCTACCGGACGAAACATTCGGGTGCCTCCGAGGAGGAGTTGACATCGATGGACCGCATCGCACGAGATAAAAGGTGCACGAATTTCAGTGGTGCTGATCTGAGTGGCCTGCACATTTCAGCAGCCAAACATGCAGTGGAAAGAGTCTTCGCGGCGGGAGTTCCGATTGCAGGAGACAGCTCATCAGGAGACGGCCAATCGAAGAAGATTTCGGCCGAAGACTGGGAGTATGCCTTAGCGAACACAGTAGCCAGTGTACCAAGGCCTGAGCTGTACCGAACACTATAGACTATGTAGGATTCGATAGAGCTGCTTATGATTCAAATGAACACCAATTTCTCGTCACATCAGATGTTTCTCTTCAGCAGTATAACTGCATGGTCAAGATGAGGAAGTCGCTTGCAATCCTGCTTGGCTGTTCTGTTACTTTGTCCTGGATCGCAAATGGCTGTGGCAACAAGATGACTGCGTTAGTGCTATTGTCAGTCAAAAAAGGCAATTTCTCAATCAGAGCTCCCTCTCGCTTGGTTCCCCCCTCACATGACATCAAAATCAATATTGCTGCGCTTCAAGGCTCGTTGTTTAGCTGCGTAGTGAGTGGCTTGGGAACCCAATCAAGCTGATGGCATGTGATCGCGCCGTAGAGATAAGATAAGAAACTTTTCGAGCTTCAACCTACGACCCAATTGCGCGCACCGCCCACTCCAAGGGCGCACACTTATGACTGCTTCACATTCGAACGCGATTCTCAAAGTCTTGAACGGCTCTGAGCTCTAAATATCGCCATGGCTCCCGAAGCTCTCCCCAACAATCCGCTCCCTTCCCGCGCCACCTCGAACGACATCTCCCTCCTCCTCTCCGCCAAAGCAAATCGCCTGCGCAACAGCGCCCTCTTCCGTAACAACACTGCATCTACCTCATCCTCGAAAGCCCCGGCAAAACACACAACACCAGCGGAAGACTCAACGTTCACCCCGGGCGGTCAGAACAGCGGAATCGGCTACGTGCCCAGCAGCTCGGACAAGAGCCAGGCGAAAGACGATGCGGCTACGACAGTGTTGAGGAATAAGTTGCTGGGTAAGAGGAAAGGCAGAGGAGCGGATGGTGTTAAGGGCGGGTTGAAGGGCTACGAGAGTGAGGAGGATGAGGATGAGGGGAGAAGTGGACTTGGAAAGAGGAAGAAGGCGAGGAAAGTCAGGAGAGAAGAAGAGGATGACGCTGGATCGACAGGGCCACTGCAGTCACCAGAGCCAGTGCTAACACCCGCAGTCGATGAGCAGGGTGCGAAAGTCGAGCAAGAGGACATCAGTCACAGTGCGGCAATAGCGGACGAACCGCCGGTGGTCGAGTCAGAGGTCACCAAACCAAAGAAGAAGAAAAAGAAGAAGTCAAAGACTTAGAGAAGGAGGTGAACCATTTATGATAATTGCATTATACACCACTCGCAAACAAAGCAGCAATGGTATTCAAGGAAATATTAGCGAACAAAAGCACAATACCCGCACCATAATGTTGCCTCACATACGACTCCAATCAAGCAGAGGCCGCAGTCTCTGCTCTTCCTTCACTGCTGCTCTGTGAAAGAGCAACTCAAATCGACTGTAGTCTCAGAAACGCCGTTGCCAGACTCCTCTTGGTTCGAGTGTCTTTTCCCATCGTCACCAGTCCGGCCGTAATTACCGATACTTGCATGAGCACAGTTAGAATATGCACCATCCGCCCGGACATCATGTTTTCCGTGTCCTCTTCAACCTCACCGTAGCTCCCGAGCTGACATGATCCTCTTGCCGCGCAATATACACTCCACGCCTCCCGTGTCTTATAACCTCAGCCAGCTCCGCGTTGTTTTCCCAGATATACAATTACTTGGCGCAGGCATCAGTCGTGAGCAATTCGTGCAGTTGATAAGCTTCGGTAGTCTACATCGACCGTGATATGCATATGACGAGTTATTGCATCCTTTTTCGCTTTCGATCATCATCGCCACGGAGGTCATCATCCTCGTCAGAACGCTCCGCTGTGTCGCTTGGGTTCAAGATATGTGCCATGCTGCCTCTCCTGGTAGGAGGAGCTGAGGAGTCTTTCACACCCAGCTTGTCTCGCGTGGCGGAACCCCAAGACCAGTTTCCAAACGTGTCGCCTCCGCCGCTCCCGTTGCTCCCGGGCTGCGCAAAAGGCGGCCCTGGTGGTGTTGTTGGCCGCGAGTTGGCATGATGTAGTGCTGCTGCCGGCTGGAGGCTGTATGTCGATAGAGATTCGCGCAATCGCTGGTCCTCAGGTCCTCCTCGGTTTGGTGATGGTGGCCATTGCGATGGTGGAGCATTACCAGGTGGAAAGTGTCCTGGAGCGGCTCCCCAGCCGTGTTCTCTGATATCCGCTGACGTATGTCTTCTTGCGAGACTGCCAGGCAATTCAACGTTTGACAGTGGGTGTCTTTCAGGAGCTGGCGGGTGAGCTGCATTTCGTAGTGGAGAGGAATGCGTTGCGGCCGTCGGAGGGCCACTACCGCCTCCTATTGACCCGAACGGACGTCGTGCTCCAGTCGAGAGTGTCGAGGGTACGGGCGGGCGATATTGGTTGTGTGGCCTTGCTTGTGGCACCCCCAAGGCTGATCGTCTCGGGTCGTCTTGCGCCAATTGTCTTGGGGACACAGGAGGATTCTCCATGCCGCCAAAGTATTGCTGACGGCCACCATACGGGGCGTCATGATGCTCGTCGAGGGCACGAACGGCATCAACCTGCTTCTGGACCTCTCCCTGCATATTCACGACTAACATGTGTCAGCTTGACTCAAAACTTGTTCTCCGGCTGTGTACTTACTGTCACGATAGTGAGGGCTCTCCGCAGGAAACAGTGAAAGCACTGTCCGAGAAAGATCTTGATTGAATTGCAACAAGCGTCCCATGGTGTCGGTGATAACCTGGTTCCTGACATGCATATACTGGGCTGCCTCTTCGCTCCGCTGCAGTCGATTAGTAAGATCGAAGAGCGTGTGCTCAATACCCGCCATGCGTGAATCGGAGGTCTCAGGAGGTATGGGCATGGCCTCTGCCGGTGTGCCAGGGTGCGAAGAGGATGTCTTCGTGTAGTTTGACTCGCGGTGGACAAGGGCATGCCGGCTGGCACGTCGCTTAATCTCGCGAAGTCCCATAAGGTCGCCACGTTTGAAGTTACCATTTCCATGTTTGAACTCCCACAATGTCGATTCGGGATGTCCGGTGTGGAAGACATCTCGTTCTACAGTTTCGTCATGTTAGACAGAATTGCGCTACTGGCGACGGGAGGCAGCGGGACGAACCTTTGTGGAACCCATACATATTCAATTGGCGGACGAATGACGAGATATTCGTGTGCTTGAAGTATTGTCTGCGAGAGATGTGAGACACGTTGATATAATGGAAATTACAAGCAACACAAAGATATGCGACTTACGAGAGCACTTTCGAGAAGTCTGCAGTTGGTGACATAACGAAGCTCTCGCCGTTGTCTGCCCACGCGATGAGCTTCGATATGCTGCTGTCCTCAAGCATGCTGCAATATGTTGTTAGCTCTGGACGCCTCTGATCTCTGCTGACGCCAGTCACGAACCTGTAGAGCTTGTGTATGAAGGCCGTCTGCACTACCTTGGTCTGTACAGATCCCGTAGCAGCTGCTGGAGGCGCGGGCATGCTGTTGCTGTTCGAGGAGCTCTGTTCACCCTGTCCTTCATCTTTGCACTGGTCCTCGGACCGTCCATTGGCCGTGTCGCGCTGGGTTCTGTCGGTGTTCGCGTCGCTCGTGGGCGATGTGCCCTCCATGGGGTCGCCTGGAGAAGGTGCCGACATGCTTATTGTCGGAGTCGTTATTGGCACGACACGTGCGCCCATCGAGTCGGCGGGAGCGTCGGGCAAATGTGTCGCGATTCGTGGACTCTCAATCCTGGTAGCCATTGGGTCTGAGCATGGCTGTTAGCATTGAGTCAATGAGGCAGCTGCGAGGGCAGCTGTTTAGAAGCGCATGTGTATGGAAGAGGTCGTAAAATGGAAGGCGACGAGAAGAGCGTAAGTGTTATCGGCGTGTGTCGGCGCCACAGGCAGGCGTCGCGAGGCAATAGTGCTGAATGCGGAGCTTGGTGCGGAGGGGACAGGAAATGGGGGGAGGGCTCGGCGCCTTGGACGCACAAGCTCAGGCGCGGGAGAGTCTAAATGGGCTTGTAAGACGAGCAGGCAGGGACTTACCTCATGTCTACCTAGGCTGAGAGCGCTAGGGCGGATGGGTTGCTTCTGAGTCAACCGATTAAGACAGCTTGAGATGCTGCGCTTATGACGCCGCGATGGTAAAACAAATTCTTGGTATCTTGCTGACTGGGCTGAAGAACGTGTCAACGGCTGGACGCGGGCGGACGGCGCGGCAGAGGCTAATGAAGGGGAGCAGGATCAGGCGCAGCGTTGCGCCTTTCGAGGGGATGACAGGGCGCCGCGAGGTTATGAGAGAAGTGGGCGTCGTGACGGAGCGGCGGGCACGGTGGAGTAGGCGGCGATATGGCTGATGGCCGGCGCCGGAGGTACCTTGTCTCGTAGATAGGGTTGAGGAAGTCTTGTAGAAGGCCCGAGTGAAGTGTCTGGCATGTAGCTGTGCGGGTGTTGTAAAATGGCGAGCTCTAGTCACACGCTTGAGACCGATTTGAAATCCCAAAAGCTGACGGAGTTTGGAGCTGGAAAGCACCGCAGCGGCAGTGAAGCTGAAGAAGCGACCACAAGATTAATCCCTGCGACCTTGGGTATGACTTTCAGCTGTTGCCAGTCCGCTGGTCGTGAGCAAGATGCACAGATGGTCGTACTGGAGCAGATCGGGCAATGTGCAGGCTTGAAGCTTCTAGAACTTCTTCCAGAGCTGACGAAGGGAGTTTAGTGGCGTCGCCGCAGTGGTCTTAAGGCGCTTGTCAGTTTAACGGCATGAGCAACCGCCGGAACGCATGGAAGCAAGTGGGAAGCATCAGACGATAGGTGTGGCAGAAACCAGCGAAACAGCCGTGGTTCTTTTAGGCGAGCGAAAAGAGAGAAACATCCAGCACAACTCTTCCGAGACAGACCGAGCCAAGCAATCAAGCACCAGGGAAATGAGGGGAGATGCATAGGTATAGTTCGATTTCACAAGCCAGGCAGGGGACCGTACCTTCGGCTTTCAACTCAATTCAGCAACCGAACAACAGCCTCCAGGCTCACAACACACACGTTCTTAGACAAGAGCTTGTCTCGCACTGGCAGGTGGATGGATGGTGTTTTGAACTGGGAGCTTCCTTGTCTGGCACCTGGCAAGAGGGGCGAGCTCGAGCCTCGTCTCTACATGCGGGGGGCCGACGCGAGCAAGGTTGGGTCCGTGCGACGGTGGATGCTTGTATCGACAGTCGGGTGATTGGAGGATTGGGCATTGGTGGCTGGGCACGATCGCAGGACCTGACAAGATCCTAGAATGCTTGTCGGACATGGGCAAGGAAAATGCGAGATGCCTGGCCGTGAGGCAAGGTAGAAAGACACACTATTGCACCATTGTGGAGGAAGGAAGTGTCCAACTCGTCCCTGCCCAAGTCCTTCGAGATCGGAGATGACGATAGCGGTGGCTCCACTACAGCTACAGTGGGTTTATGTGTCGTTGCAGGGCTTCAAGTCGATACTGTGACCTGCCGAGAGTCTAGAACACCACGAATGCTCGCTATAAATCCACCACTGACAGGCTGCCTGCCCACTATAACTCCATCCAAACGAAACGGCCTTGCTGCAGCTCCCCGGCAGACAAACGCCGGTACTTAGCACGCCCCGCAAATTCATCAACCAGGCAAGCGTGGTGTTCGAACTCTCTTTCTGCACCACTGGATCGGTCGTGTCCCCTCATCAACGGGCATTGTGGTGATTTTTTGTTGAGCGCTTAAAATCACTATCTTCCCAGCCTTTTCAGAGTCTTCATCTGACTCTGGAAATTACTCATCGCTCGGTCGACGCCGGCCACCCTCACGACTGGTGGAAACTCTACAAGCGCTTCCAGATCGCGCCATATCAGCCCTAGGAATGCTTGTGCTTCCATGACGTCTGGCACTAGGCAGCCATCATACATTTGATTGCACTGGCTGTCTTTCATTCTTCACGTGCCAACTGCTCAGCAGTATGATGGTTGAACCCTTGCCCAGGCTTCCTCTTCACGGATCAACATGGAGCAAAGGACAGTCTTCCGGTGTCTCAGTTGCTCCGAGCTCTCAACGACCGTTACCGTTTGTGGCAATGAAAGCCTCGTAAAAGATCTCAACTTCGGTACTTCAGTCTATTCAAGCTTAACGTTATCCGCCCATCACCACCGTCGCCCTTGACCTGGCCACAATGTCTCATCTCAACCAAGTTTTTCTGCACGTGCCGCAAACATTCACGAAATGAGGCAGGGTGCGCGAAAGCTACCCCTCCATCACGAACCAAATCAGGAACGGCACGCAAGCCCATGCACGCACGGTTGCATGGGCAATCAATTGAAGCAGAAGCAACGGCATCGCGCTTGTCGGCATTCCCACCGGTCGGGTCCAGATGTCAACGTGAAGATCATGCCGAGTGCACCCTGCAAGCCCAATTTCGGCCCGTGGCCAATCATTTCGCGGAAGAGATCAACCCGAGCAGTGATGCTGCCCAGCTCCAGAGCTCACTTGCATGTTGATTCCACGCATCTGCATGCAGTTCGGAAAAGCAAAAGACACGGCGAACACCGTAGCGTCGCTACTTTAACAAGTCTTTACAATAGTCTCGTTGTCCGTTCCCAACGTCATGCCAGGTACGCAAGTCTGTAAGACCTAAGACCTGCCGCCTTGCAGTCTGCCCCAACACGAGTCGTGCAGGGTTCAGGGTCGAAGCCTTGATGGTCGGATATAACGCCTCAATCCACCTCTTCCGCCATTAATGATATCGAAGTTGCGGAGCACCCCGAATGAATTCGTGGTGGTGTCTTCTCTTTCCGGCGCGGGTGGCTCTTCGTAGCCGGCCGGTCCCGAGCCATTGACAGGCTATTGAGGCGTCTGTCTTTTAGTCAACAACACGAGCGCCACATATGAAAGCATGTGAAAACTTCAACACTTTTTGCTGAGCATGAGGTCGGAATCATGCTAATTGCCATTCATCATGACTCGAAGTCTGGTGAGTCGCAATCATATCAGAGCGGATGCGAAGAAGCAAAACATGTCGTAAGCTTTGACTGTGGACCTTACAACATCCTGCAGGTTCACCTATATCACCTGCAGCTATTGCCCGGGTAAGCCCGTCGATCAAACTGAGCATTCAGCCCCAGACAAGGGGTCATTCGTCGCCCGTTATTGGAAAGGCTGAAGGTGGGGAGGAATTGCAATGCGATCAAAAGGGTCACCGAGATAGCTGGCCATCTCGTTGGTTGAGGAAGACGTCAACCACCTCAGCAGAGGGTCGGTCAGATTTACTCTTTCTCTTCTTATCAACCATACGATAGTCCACAGCAATCGTAGCTGGTTCGCATGAACTCATTAGATGTGAGCTTCCGATGATAGCCAGCTGGGTTGGAGAAGTGAACCAATAATTGCTTTTAGCCTGAAAATTCCTTGATCCAACAACCAATATTCTGGTTTCAGCTGATGCACGCTGCGCAGCCTGCCCCGCCAATATCTACAAAGCGTCATCACTCTCTGATCCTGATAAGTTGCGGCTTCAGGCCGATCGTATGGGAGCTTGTTATGTGTGCAGGACTTTCAGTAGGTCGATACTCTTTTATTTAGCACACTTTATCTGCAGGGTATATCTTTTAGAATAGCAAGCAGAACAGTACGGGCTGGAATTGGATCTCGCAGCTGGCCAACCTATTCTGGCTGTATATACCACGTATTTCCTTCATCAAAGCGCCACGTAGTAGGATTCCGGGAGCTCAAGATGAGATATACTGTTCGGCCAATCTGAAAGTTTAGAAAAGGAAAAAAGGCTACAATACACAAAATATACTATATATGTGGCAAGTAAGTAGACCAGCTAACTTGCACAAACGTGCTCGCATCAAGATGTCTCAATTGCAAGAACATCTCCACGATTTGGTACATCCGCGCGATGCCATAGATTAGAGCAATTGGCGCAATCATCCAAAATTCCCAAGCCAAGGGCAGCTCAATAGCTTTCCTCGTGCTCGTATTCCTCTCTTGTTTCTCTCGTTTCTCTTCCTCAAAGCTGGCCAGCTTGTTTTTGTCGAAGAGGTAGAGATACAGCCATTGCCACCTGCCAAGCCTAGTCCAAGATGCAGCTGTTTCGCAGACCCAGAAGGCAGTTGTGACGCCAAAGAGGATGAGGCTTGAGATCCGCCAGAGGAGTTTCTCGGTAGCGCTTGGGAATGAGAAGTTCCACCCCAAGATGTGCAGGCCGGTGAAGAGGAGTGTTCCAAAGCAAACACAGTATTCTTGTACTCCGTAAGGATTCATTGGGAATCTATCGTCTGGTATGCGCCGAATTGGCCGGGCCACAGGGATCACAGGCATCTTCATAAATGCCTGCACATTTAGTGACCAGCCAGGACCGTTCTCGTCGATGAAGTCCAGAGGTGTAGTATCCCATTCTCTATCGCCTGTAATTGCTGTGATAGAATAAGGTGCAATGATCTTAAAAGGTGTCCGAACATCGACTGGCTTGTGCATCCACGCATATGCTGTCATAAGGGAAGAAACCACAATGCAGAGCGTATTGAGTTCGAGAGTCGTAATCGCTAGACCTTGTGCCGTTCGTGCAATGCACTCGATAATAAAGTAAGTGACTTGTATCGAGCTGATAAGCTTCGCGAGCCGGTCTTGCTTAGACTTATCGCGGATCTCTTCGATCGAGTAGGGAGGGTAGTCGATGTACTTGTTGACCACTAGCCAGTGTAGTTGTTTCGCGTTTAGAGGGAATGGATCAAAGTCATTCGTGTGAAGAACAAAGCCGCCCATGTCAGCATAGAAGGCCATTCGAATCGTCCATTGCTTGTATCCGGATTCGTGAAAAGCAGCGACAGAGTGCTTCGCTCGACTCCACTGGCCAGCAGCATATGTAAGAACAATCTCGGGCCCCAAAATAGCTATCACCATCCACATAAGTCGTCGTCGAAGCAACGTCGTCCAGGCATCGGTTGGTGCAGGAATATTGAGGCAGAGGAGGGTGTAAGTGCATAGAAACGTAGTCACCAGGCAGACCCAGAGAATCTGCCACGTCCCACGATAATCTGGCTCCCTCACCCATCCCCTAACGAGATCATTCTGCAAGACTGATATAGTCTCATCGCACTTCTCGAGTTGGTCTAGTAGGCCTCTAGATGAAAGTACTCCGGGTGCTGAGGCAGCCAGTCGTGCAAGCAATAGAAATACCGTAATAGCACTGAGGCCGAAGGAAGAGTGTATATGCCGCATCGTGACACCAAGGCTTAGTCGGCAGTGTCTCTATGTCTCTTGAAGAGAGATCTTTCTTGAGGAATCCATCTTTGCTTACTTATTGAGATGCTGCTAGGTACTAAAAATGGGATTGTCTCGCAAATGCAAGCTGGAACCAACAGCATGCATGCTACCGGGGCCAGCGGTTATGCTCGCACCATGATTGCTCTAGATAGCCATATGTAGTGGCACGGCCTCTATTCCTGGCCTTGTAGTCTTTGCTTGAAGTACATTTTCAGAATAATATTGGTTACCTTTGTAGTCAATCGAGTCAACTCAGGGTGACGGCTTTATAACAGTCTCGTAAATCGCGCCTTGGATTTTTTTTTTATCTCGTAAAGTCTCCTAAAACACCTCGCTACTGTCGTAAGATGAGGCAATAAGGACAGTTGAGTTTGAGCAGAGGAGAAGTATCACGAGTCGGCGGCTATTGAAACGTAGGAACAGGGGCCTTGGTGCTTCGCTGTACCGCAACCCCACCTGTCTCTACGCGCTGCAGTGGCCCCTTGTGCCGTCACAATTCAGCTCAGCTCTGTCATCTTTCATCTCCCGCCCGTCATTTTCTTGTTCATTTTCATGCGACTCACCATTGTCCGACGTTTCCTCTGATCCCATCGCCAGTACGCGATCTGTTGCTTGCCGATGAAGTCGTCGCCAAAGGGTCTCCCCAGGAGCGCGAAGATGGGCCTCCCTTCACCTGCAATAGCGGTGATCAGTGCCATTGGCGGGGTTCTTGGGCTCTACATTGCCTTTATATCGCTTTTGACGATTCCTTTTTTTCAGAATCAAGTCATTTACCTGAATAAGGTGACTCTTACTTGGTTCATGGATGTCTCGATTCCGGAGCAATGGGGCTTTTTGCACAACCAGGTCACTCCTTTCACCTTACAGACACCAGATGAAGAGACATTACACGCGTGGCATATTTTGCCGCTGGGTCTTTACGAACAGCACGAAGATGATCTACTCTTGGAAGATAAAGGGCTCGCCGCAGATATCACTACGCGGCTAAGCTTCAAGCTTCTTCGGGATGATCCTGAATCGCTTCTGGTGCTCTACCTTCACGGCGCAGCAGGAACTCTTGGCTCAGGGTGGCGGCCACCAAGCTATCGAGCCATGTCCGCCGGATCTCCAAGGGTACATGTTGTCGCCATCGACTATCGAGGTTTCGGGGCATCTACGGGCGTGCCGTCAGAAGAAGGACTTTTGACGGATGCGTTGACGCTTGCCAATTGGGCCATGGACGAAGCCGGGATACCACCATCACGAATCGCAATCTTCTCACAATCTCTGGGCACTGCTGTTGGCATATCACTAGTGCAGCATTTAGCCACGCAACCCGACCCCGTCTTCTTCTCCGGCATGGTTCTTGTGGCTCCATTTGCAGATGTTGAGATGTTGACCGCCTCATACCGCATCGCCGGAGTGGTGCCTCTCCTCTCCCCGGTTGCCTATTTCCCGCGTCTACTGGCGCTCCTCAACTCCTTCATCATCAGCAAGTGGCCAAGCAAAGAGCGACTAGCTGACTTCATTCGCCATACAGAAAGCCTGCCAGAGAAGGAGGGTCACTATCACATTACCATCATCCATGCCGAGGATGACTACGATATCCCCTGGGCGCACTCCGATGCCTTGTTCTGGCACGCAGTGAATGCAGCCAGCCCGATCAGCCAAACTTTTGAGGAGCTGGAGCAAGAAAAGCTGAGCACGCGTAGCGAGCGAGGTGAGGGGGGCTGGGTTGTCGAGCGGAAGACAAGTAAAGGCATGCTGCGCGAATTCGTGTGCAAGCACGGCCTGCACGATAAGATCATGAGCTATCCTGTGGTAAGCCTGGCCATGAGGAGAGCTTTTCAAGGTGCGTGATGAATATATAGACATATAGAAATGATTTCCCGTCGATAATAAACCGGGGATTGCTCAATGATGTAATGACCGCTCGGCTGGCAGTGCGCACGCTAAATGATCCAAATCGAAAGACAACGGCAAAGACATTTCCATCACTGACAGCACACTGTCAACTCCTCGATCCCTTCTGCCTTCTTCTCTTCCTCCTCGTTCTCGGCGTAGATAGTGCAGCTCAACCAGTCCGTAAGGAATTTTCCGAGTCCAGCGCCGATAACGACAGAGCATATCAGGTAACCGTTGTAGCTCATCAGGATAAGCATCAGGATGTAGGCGATGGCAAAGGTAAAGGCGTAGAGAACAGCACGAAGGACTTGCTGTACTGGTGATACTCTCATGATGATCTTCCGACGCGGACCGGAGGTGGTGACTTCTGGTCGGCAACTTTGTCTGACTGCCCTGCCATCTTCATCTGGGGTGCGCAGAGATGCTGCGAGAACAGCCTTGCCGCGACGCTGCATCTGAGCGAGCATCAAGGCGTCAAGTCTCTTGCCCGCCAGTCTCACGACCTCGAGAACGACAACGAGAAGGGCCACGCCGATGCAGGAAGCGGCCATCATGCCGCCATTAGTGATTTGCCATCCCGATGCCAGGAAACATGCGTCCTTCACGTTCCAATTCCATAGCATCTAGATTGAAGGTCAGCCTTATCGTTCGGAACAGCGGAATTGAACCTGGATGGTCTCACCTCCACCTTGCAGGCATTGCCTTCAGCTGTGCCGTGATTCATGATGGCAGTACTTTCTCGAATCGAATGACAGACAAGTCGGTGTCCTCGAGTCGAGTCGATGTCAGAGGAGATAATGATGACCACGACAGGACGTTGTGAAAGGGATGAGAAGAGGTCAAATCAAGACCACGGCACTGGACGATGTGGCGGTCCCTCCACGGCGCCGAGCCCGCAGGAAACGGACGCTGTGGGGCCGCCCCTCCTCACTGAGTCGCCCCGCCCAGGTTCGCATGATCGAGCCCACCAAGTTTCGACTAGCGACCCCGATTTCCTCCAAACACACACTCGCATCGTACCAAGAATGGGGAACCCGTTCCCACTTGCTACGTCTTAGGAAGGCGACTTGCGGGGCGACTTTGTCTTTATTCTTCTCAAACTTGCTCAAATAGAGATTGCGTGGTGTGCGAGCCTTCCAGTATGGCTTCATGCCGCGACGTCGCCTCTTCGCTACGCCTAGGCGGAGTGGGCACGTCCGTTGCCGCCATCGTGTTATAATGTCGCCTGTCATGAAGTTTAGACTTCTTTTCCTCTTCTTCATGGACTTTTAAGCTAATCCGCCCGTCCATCGCCATTCCCTCGGCCTCATACTGCCACACACACATCACAATGGCTTCCGACATATCACATCTGGAACGCCGACAAGGCTACCAATCCCAGAATGTGAGCGAGGGTGGTTTGATCGACTATTGGGGGTATGCAGCCCGTGTTTGGCCTTGCACGAACGATGAAGGTACTTGCGAGTACTTCGAGGAGGTTTACGAGGGCCACAGGAGAGGTCTCCTCTACTCCGGCATCATGTGGGCAGCTGTTGGCGGTCTGCTCCTGATGTTCACAATTGGGCGTCATTTCTGGGCGCCTCGTCGCGCATTTGAGATCCCGATGAATGACCACGGCTCGGAGGGAGGGATCAGGAGACTCGGCAACGCTATCGCCGCGTCGTCGAGAAAATACCTGCTACCCGACTGCATTCGCTTCGTCTTCGGCCGGGTATCACGTCTCCAAGTCCTGATCCTGGGCATTCTATTCTCCTACATCTGCGTCTTCTCCTTCGTCGGAGTTGGCATGGGCAAGACGTGGCGGACACCGGCCGGGAAGGCCTACTTGGTAGACGACCCAGATCTTATGCAGACGAGAAGCTGGTTGGGCCCATGGTCCGACAGACTCGGCACCTTCGCCTATGCCTTGACGCCCTTCTCTGTCATTCTCAGTAGCCGGGAATCTATTCTGTCTCTCCTGACAGGAATTCCCTACCAATCCTTCAACTTCCTGCACCGCTGGCTGGGTTGGATCATCATCATTCAGTCCATCATTCACACCATTGGCTGGACTGTCGTCGAAGGTTCGTACACTAACACCTCAATATTTCAAAATCGTCATACTAACAGAACATAGTCGTCTTCTATCAGCCCCAACCAGTAGTTGGAGACAAATGGATCAAGCAATTATATATGATCTGGGGATGTGTGGCGATTATCTTGGTCGTCTTACTGGGCGCTCTTGCCACACCATGGGGGATCAGGTTGACGGGTTATGAAGCCTTCCGCAAGATCCACTATGTTTTGGCCATGGTCTACATCGGAGCGTGCTGGGGCCACTGGCAACCTCTCAAGGCCTTCATGATCCCCGGTCTTGCCATCTGGTTCGTCGACCGCGGAGCTCGCTTCATTCGATCATTCCTCATCCACTACTCCTACTTGCCTGATGGCTCCATGGGCTTCCAGACTTGCCAAGCCGAGATGGCCCTGTTCAAGGACGAAGAGAATGGCGATATCGTCAGGCTAGACTTCCAACACGCTCACAACCCCTGGAAGCCCGGTCAGCACTTCTTCCTCACCTTCACAAAGTCAAGCATCTGGCAATCACACCCTTTTACACCTCTCAGCCTGCCAATTGAGAAGGATGGCGTGGTTGAGCACTCTTACATTTTCCGAGCCAAGAAGGGAGAGACGGCAAAAATTGCGAAGCTGGCAGCGGCCTCATCTACCGGTGCTGCGCCCTTGACGACACCTGTCATCCTACAGGGTGCTTATGGCGAGGACCACACTGCTCACCTGAGCCCTGAGATCAATGTGCTCTGTGTGGCTGGTGGTACTGGCATCACTTACGTCTTGCCAACCCTCTTGTGGCTGGTCCACCAGCCTCCGAACCCCAACCGCAGGATCTCTCTCGTATGGTCAGTACGCAGGAGACAAGACGTCGAATGGGTCCGCAAAGAACTCGACATCCTCGCCCTAGCGAAGAAGCACAACATCGAGATCACAATCCATGTCACCCGCGAACAAAACACCACCACTCTCCCCCCAACAACCACCGAGAAATCCGTCGAACTAGCCCCATCATCAGCATCCACCAGCAGCGGTCTCGACAGCGTAATGAGCGTCGCCCAAAGAGAACACCCCGACCTCTCCTCTGTCGTCCCCGCATTTGTGAGCAACAACATCAGGGGCAGGACGATTGTGTTTGCCAGTGGTCCGGGCGGCATGATCTCGGACTTGAGGACGTTTGTCTCCAAGGCTAACTCGGGGGCACGGGTCTGGAAGGGTGATGAGTCTGCGGACGTGCAGCTCGTGTGCGATAATAGGTTAGAGTGGTAGAACAAGCATTGCATCTAGAAAGCGATATCCATTTACGACTTCATTTACGACTCTCATCATTGGTCCATATTGCGTCGTATGTCATGTCCTCCTTGAAGGCTAGCTGTGGCTTGCAGAAGGCTCAAACGCGCCACAGAGGCGGAGGAAATCGGCAACTTGATAACACTTCGACATACCGAAAACAAAACCTCACACAAAGCCCAACAATCCCGAGGATCTCAGCATGTCAGGGGAAGCAGGAAAACAGAGAAAAATATGCTCGGAGATGGTGCGGCATGCGCTTAGAACACGCCGCAGAAACATGTGTTAGAGACCTCAGAGCGCCATGATGCCGACGCAACTCCGAAGTGAAGCCACAACCACATGAGGCGATTGCTACCAATCTACAGTGCATCAGCCACATTGCCTGGACTCGTATACCATCTGAGGCCCCTGACCGGGACAGAATTGCTGTCAAATTCGCATGTAAAGCCACACTTCAAGATGCCGAGCGGTCTCCGACGCCAGCAATGGGCCCAGAATCGCACCAGTCCGCAGTCGGCCAGAACCGGAGGTCATCTCGTAAGAATACTCACTAAATGACTGATACATTTGTGTTCTAGTTTGTGTTTTTCCCGTTGTCCATTGGACCGGTGCGTAAACAACCGCGGCTGAAAGGCAACTTATGCCTAATACATGATCTAACACATGTGTTCGGGTGGGCTTGTCAAGTCAAGGTATCGAGTCACAGGTCCGATACGGAAGAGAAATCTTCTTGACATGCCGAGGCGAGACTGATACGATACTTTGCTATCAGATTTGTTCCGAAGGCTGTGTTTTAAGCCTAGACCGTATAACGGGTCGATTATTTAGACATTTCTTTGGCTCTGTATAAGAGACAGGAGCCCATTCCATTTCGTGAATACTCCATCACTTTATCTGTATTGTTCAACGATATCTTATGCTTGTTAACGGATCGAAACACACATATCATTTCCAATAACACAAGACTACTACACAACCACCATGTCTTCAACAAAATGTCAAGGATGGTTCGGCAATCACTTCACAGCCATGTCACCTCTCGGTGACTCAATGTGCCCTTGCAGTCGCTGCTTCGGCGCCTCAACCACACCATCACCAAGCAGCGGCTACTCAACTCGAGCATCATCACCAGCGCCATCACAAAGGAGGACAACAAGATCAACACGAAAAGACGAAATGTCTATGCCGCTCCTCAAGAGCAGACAAGCAGACGATGCTGCATCTCTTTGGAGCTTCGACACTATTGCAACATTGGCGGGTGTTGAGCATGATAAAGAGCAAGACGTCTAAGTGATCCTCAGAAGGTCTGCAGCAACAGTTTATCGGACATCAATTGTTCCATTAGGGGGAAGACATTAGCACGGCAGCGATACCCAGTCATAATGTATAATTATCTCATGATTCGTAACTCCCACGTAGTCGGTGACCCACTGTACATCCCTACCATTACGTGTTCAGAAGTCATCCTCATCCAAGCCGCCAACCCTCTTCTCGCCAACCTCGCGGATCTTCTCACCGAGAATTGTCCTGCCATACCTCTCTGCAATCTTTCCTGCCGCCTCCATCATCCTTCCTGAGCGATCCCGCATGAGTTCGACCATCTCGAGCGCACGCATGCCTCTTTCTTCGCCCTCTCGACATTCCACTGCGAGGAGTTGAAGCAGGGTTTTGTCCATCTCCAGCTCAAGCCGTGCCAGCAGCGAGCGCTGAGTGTGGCTTCCCGATGTGGATTCAACGAGGTCACGGAGCTGAGATGTCTGCACACCCTTGAGCATGAATGCCTGCTCGAGGTTGCGGGTCTCGCTGGTAACATCCTCTTCTTCCTCGTCATCGTCCATAGCATCCTCGTCTGTCTTGCGAGAAGGCTTCTGCTTGGGTGCTGAGCTCAATGGGATGGAGAACTCGAACTCAGATAGGAGAGGGCGGGGGAAGTAGGGGTACTGGTCGCCACCCTTGAGGATGATGCAATGAAACTTGTGGTCTGCCACAGCGATCGGGAAGTAGGTCTCGTTCTTGCGGCCAGAAGCGAGGCGCGAAAGCAGTTTGGTGTCAAGCAGAGGGACCCAGCTGGCACGTGAAGGTTGCCTCCAGTGCAACAGCGTGAGCAGAGTACCCGTGGAATCGTAAATGCATGGATCCTGTGGTTGTCAGTGAATAATCTTTGCTGTCGTGATGATGAGTACTTACACCAACGTCTGAGAAAAAGACGCTCTTGAGGTTGACACCCTCAGGGAGCGCCACAGTGTCTTCGTTCTGGCAGATCTCATCCCGCTTCACATTCTCGATGGTATACAATAAGCGAGAGGTGCCATCTGCGCCGACTGGTCCATTACCCATCGTGAGAACGTAGTCCCTCCAGCTGGCACATGTCACCATTGGCGAGCTCTTCGGTCTGTAGACACGGTAGGGCATGCCAAACAAGGTGAACACGCGGACATAGTTCGCGCTAGTTGTGACTGTGATGAACGACTCACTAAGGGACATGGCCGTTATGGCTTCGCCCTTGGGAAGCTCTGTCCGCCAATCCGTACGCTGAGTCCAAGTCTCGTGTGGCCTGTAGAAGATGGTTGCCGGCCTATCATCTGTCGGCGGGCATGAGAAGAGCGTGCCCTTCTCGTTGAGACATGCTTTGTCGTACAAGAAGGTATCTGTGAAATGGAAGTCTCGCTGAAACTCGTGATCGTAGAACTCCACGGTGACGGTGTGATGTGAGTCCTGATCGATAGTCCAGACGAAACCAATAAGATTCAGACACAGGTATTTGCGATTACCACGCCAAGGCGTGCTTCCCGGCTGGAAAGCCTCGTGGTGCTGTGCTTGAATGTGTCTTCTCTTGTTCGAGTAAGGACCAGCTGGCCCCTCGCCTTCCCAACCCCTCTTCATTGGCGGAGCAGCGGTATAGCCGGCACCATCATCGTCCACGACGAAGTCATCCTCATCAGCGTAACCATCCTCACCACCACCGAGGAAAGAGTCTAGACTGCCGAGAGACTCGCGTCTTGGTCGTGATGGGATCTCCTGAGGTTTTTGTCCATTGGCTTGAGGTAGGTTTCGGCGGTTGCCTGAGATCTCTGCGAGAGGGTCGTGGATGAAAGGGGCTGGCTGCACGGGCAATTTGAGAAGTGGGTAGTACTGCTCGGACAGGAAGTCGGGGTGGATGTAGACCTCACCACCCGAAGTTGTGAAGGACACAATATTCTGGGTAGGATGCCATGCAATGTCGTTGACATTCGTAAAGTCGTACCTTGCCACAACGCTCTGAGACTTGGTCTCCCAGACTAACATCTTGCCCTCCTTGTCTGCCGAAACCATCAGAGCACCATTTGGCGACCATGCAAATGCGGTGATGTCCCGGCCGTGGGCATCCTCGAAAGCACGTTGCTTTTCCCAGTCATTCTTCGAGATCGTCTGCAGGTTGTGGATCGGCGTGACTGCGGCGAACATCCTTCCATCTGGGTGCCATCGCACCTCGGTAGACTTCATATCTGCGTCGCTGTCAACCGTGCCAATAATGCCGTCCACCTTACGGATCAGCTCAGGCTCTTCGGCAGTCATTGAGTAAACATAGACGATGCCATCGGTACAAGAAACTGCTGCAAGTCGTCCGTTGGGGTCGAATGTGACGTTTCGTGCCGCACGGTTGTGCTCCTTCAGGTGCTTGATCTGGGAGATGTCTTGTGTGTTGACGACCTTGACGCTCAGCTCGTCACTCGCCACGGCACACCACTTCGAGTCCGGGGTGAGCGCAACATCGCGGATGGGTAAAGAGGTGCGCAAGAGGAAACGATCGAAAATAGCATTGTCGATAGAGTATAGGCTGACCGTGCCGTCCTCAGATCCAACCACAAAGAAGTGATTGCTGGCAGCAACAGCCACATTTTGTTCTTGGCAGTCGTCGATATTCACGGGCTCGCCATCAGATCCGGTTTTGTACAGTCGAATCGTGTTGTTGGAGCCGACGGTAACAAGACGAGCACCGTCGGGTGTGTAGGCGCAACGCGTGATGCCTTGAGTGTGAGCCGGTCGAGGCCGTGGCCGGTTTGACGCCGAAGTCCCATTCATCGTGATCAATTGTATTCAAAACCTTCGGCTAAGGTCGTGAATAGTGTCGTCAGACTTCGTACAGACCTTTTCAGCGATGTAAATGGTTGTACGCCGTGCCTGTACAAAGTTAAGTGTCGGGTGGAGCGAGTGAGACGCGTTGAGCGCGTCTCAATTAAGAGGATGCGCGCGCTCTCCCCTACGAGGACCCCGCGATTGGTGACTGCTGCCCCCACCTTCATTCTGCGAGCATCTACCCTATTCTGACAAATTCAAGGTCTTCAGGCAACAGGTTATACTCCGTCAGGCAGCAGACTAAGTTGCTATATGAAGAGACTGTTGACCTCTTCACCTGATTTAAGTCAACTCTGGTTCAGTAGAGCGCAGTCGAGGGAACATGGAGTCCTCAAATCCAGACCATTTCTTTGAGACCGAGTAAGCCCCTTTTTGGACATTTCCATGTTCACCACTGACTTGCTTGCAGTGCATCTCAAGCTCAGCGGGAGCGCAAAGCTCTCAAATCATCCAATAAACATGGCAATCCCATCTCCATGAACAGCAAGATTCTGGCTGCGGTAGCTGATCCTGCAGCTCCTGCCTCAGGGCTCTTCATTGCAGAGTCTGCTGGACCCGTCCGCCGAGTGACGCTTGATGTATGTCCTCATCATATCTGCTTTCCTTTCGAAAAGCTTTGCCAACTGATACTTTCCAGACTGGATCAATAAAGCAGTCTTACAGAGGCCCAACTGCCCCGGCGACTTGCGTTGCAGTCGGTGGAGGCAAGGTCTACGCTGGTTCATGGGACAAGGACATCTGGTCTTGGGATATTGAGACTGGCAGTGCCGGACGCAAGTTCGGTGGACACTCCGACTTTGTCAAGACACTTCTCTACACAGCCCTTGCCGGCAAGAAGATTCTCATCAGTGGCGGTGCGGACAAGAAGATCATAGTATGGGACATCGCCACTGGTAAGAGGATACACACACTTCAAGATCCATCGACGACTATGATGGCACTACAACATCTTGCCATCGACCCGTCCCTCACCACGAAAGACGAAATCACTCTTGTCAGTGCAAGTAGTGACCCTCACATTCGCCGCTGGAAGATCACCATCGACGGCTTCGAGCAGCTTGCCGAAACCTTCCACGACCGGCCAGATGCTGAGCGACTCACTATTCAGGAGCATGAGACTAGTGTGTACAGGTTACACTTTGACTTGACAGACGATTCAGCAGATCTCTGGACCGCGAGTGCAGATGGCACAGCGAAGTGTCTCTCCCGCGCACGCAATTTCACAGAAGAGGACTCGTTCGAGCACAAGGACTATGTTCGCGCCGTGGTCGTGACCGAAGCCTGGGTGATCACAGCCGGTCGCGACGAGAATGTCAAGGTCTGGGACCGTGCATCAGGTAAATTGCAGTATACTCTGGAAGGTCACTACGAAGAGGTCACGGATTTGGTTCTGCTACCTGCCGCGAATGGCCAGCCTCAAAGAGTCTGCAGTGTGAGCATTGATCGCACGATACGCACGTGGCCGCTTGCGAAGAAGGAACTAGACGACTTGGTAGAGCAGATGAAGGCGCCACCGAAAGAGGAAGAGGCCAAGGATGGAGAGAACAGTGGACTGACTGCAGAAGAGGAGGCAGAGCTGGCAGAGCTGATGGACTCCGACTAAGGGATCTTGTAGACCATGTCAATCTACGTAACCTACCCTGGGCGCATTTGATTCGTACCAGCACTGAGAAACTCGCTCCGATGCGGCGACGACACCAAAACTCCGTGATTCGCCCCAGCGTTCCTCCTTTGACACGGGACGATGTAATCTCAATAACCCCTGTCTGAAAGAAGTCCAACTTCAGCTCGCCAATCTCCCAAAGAACTCAATCAGAACGATGAACGCAAAGAATGATCTGCGATGGCAAGAAGCAATGTACAAGAAAACCCTGGTCTTTCGCCGATCTTTCTTCATGAGTCCTCCTTATTTGGGTCGTGAAGAGTGATCGCCCGACCTTCGCCCTGATGCGGCTGAGCATAACCCCTGAAGCCGATCCTCGGCACTTGTCCAAATGCAAGCCTCAATTGTGATAAGGCTAATGATTGCCAGCGCCACACGAAACAAGCAACGTCAGGGTGGCCTCCAATATTGGCGGCATTATACAAAGCAGTCGAAACTGTGCAATCAAAAGCATGCGTAATGTAGGTACAACTAAGTAACGGAGCAGTGCCTTACGTGGACACTCTGCGAGATAGTCAACCCCATGGCGCCACTTAAACTCTTGCCAGGACCGGACCGGTCGCCAGAGAAGCAACACTAGAACGCTTGCTTCGACGCTTACCTGACTAGCTAGGAAATCTTCAAGGATACTCGGAGATCACTATTTGAGCAGCCCCAGTGTCGAACGAAAGCTAATACCGGAAACTCGGAAACTCGTGGGCCAAAATCGCGGCCGTTCTCTGGGGACGGGGCAGATCCTTGCAAAGTCTGCGCCGCTACTTCTTCCCAAGCACGCTGTAGAGACATGTCAGCCGGGTTTTGGTCTCAAAAAAGCAATGAAGTCCAGAACCATTCCGCATGCCGTGTCCTCCATGTGCAAGTAAGCGATGGTGACGGCGTTCTGAATGGTCCCCTGTCTACCTGCGGCTTGCCGATGATACGAGGCGGCTAAGCCGTGTCACGCAAAATAAATGACGACTGCCTTTGTGACACGGCTACTCGGTGCATGATTTGGCTATCAAATCTCTTCACGAGGCTGTATTCAGGGGCTCAACGCGCGATTGGCCAACTGGTAAAGCGCGGTAGTCGATATTGACGTCTCAATTGAAGACATCGGCATGCCATCGACTCGTGGTAGAAAGCCATTGCCCACAATGTTTCAGGTCAGAACGATGAGTCAAAATGCCTGGCCAAAATAGAATTCTTTGTCAGCCTTCGGGGAGAGTACACCGGTGCTCTCGTTCGAATTAAGACTTGTAGGATCGCGCAGCTCCCTCCTGTAGTGGGCCAGACTGGCGGTTGAGCTTGGGCCAGTATCTAGTCGGAGCATAGTGTCGTGCGTAATCTCAGCGCTCCGCTATGTCCTGAAGTCCATGAACGATGGTCGACTTGTCGGAAGCGGCTTTGACTACGACTCTCGCTCGTCGGTTCCACCAAGGATCCGCGCCTCCGCAAGTGAGCGAATGGCACCGAGTCGGCGCCTAGGGCCCCTTCCCAAGTCGGCATGACACTGCGAACTGATCACAAGCGCCCAAGTCGAACCTTGGTCGAAACTTACGCGCAACGGTCTGTCTGTGCGTAGTGGGCTCCCGCAAAAGCACAGACAAGTGATCGAGACCAAGAGCGCAAGTCCGCGATGACCAGCCCCAACATGACAGATTTCGTACCGTCATACACCGCTTCAACCTTCTCTATCGTGACTCTCATCAAGACCATAGTTTCAAGATATCCTATCGACCAATCAAGTTGGTGGGCTACCGAGAGCTTCCCGACTCCCCGAAATAGAGGCCGCACTGGCCATGAGCCCCATCAACCAAACGTCCCAATGCCGTAGGTTCACACCAACGCCCCGTTGAGGCGCGGCAAGCGCGCGGGAAAACTTGTATAGAACAATTCCAGAGTTGGGCAATCGAGATGTTCTGGCCTTGACAGTTGGCAAGAAGTTTGAAAGAGGGTACGCAAGAATTGAGATATGATAACGAGATCA
This sequence comes from Sarocladiaceae sp. CBMAI 1973, assembly GCA_021347865.1. Lineage (NCBI taxonomy): Eukaryota > Fungi > Ascomycota > Sordariomycetes > Hypocreales > Sarocladiaceae > Sarocladiaceae sp. CBMAI 1973. The sequence goes on along the minus strand of WNLN01000096.1, from coordinate 11,750 downwards.
TTGTTGGGCGCAATCCTGCGCCGAGTCGACCACAAATAAAGGCATATACTGCTCAAGGAGGGGTTTACTGTCCAAAGAAATCGCGGCCCGGCAGATCTCAGCGGGGGTGGGTTGTTGAAGATGATGAAGACCGGGATGATCGCTGTAACCTGCAGTTCAGGTGGTTCGAAGCCAGTTCGCATGTCCACAACCTGACTCTTGGCCACAGTCAACTAATGCAAGCGAACAGGGAATGACCCTGACGGTGGTAGTTTGAATGCTGCTTGAGATCGTGATAGTGAAGACCATGTGTTCGCCGCGGGCTCGGAAGGATGTTGGCCGATCGAGCTTCATGGCGGATTCCTTGCAGTAATACCGCACGAAGCAAGTGTGGAAACCACAAGGCCAGGCCTCCCGGGTCGATGAAAGAACGGCCGAGTGTATGAATCGTGCTGTACACGAATCGCAAATGCTTTTGTTTTGTAGGCCACAGAGATTCAGACCATGGGATGTGGTATCCAGTGCTCGCAACTTTGACAACCATTGAGAGTGGTCGATGCCCAGTGTCACGGTCCCCAAGGTACCGCATGTAAAGTAATGACAACGACGTGCTGTTCACTCACCTACAGTGAAGACTGCCACAAACCTTGCCGTGTAGGCAGTAGTGTACTGAAAGTGGCAAAATGAGCCATAACTGCACTCCGTAATACTCGAATGCTCGCCACGCTCAATAGCGGCATGTTGACGTAGGGCAAGCACATGAGCAGATGCCCTGATGAAGCCGAAGTCTTTGCTTTTGCCGAACATAACTTGATTCGTTGTATTGGGAAATGGTCACGCCAGGATTGCGAACTGTTCACAACTGAACATTCGTAACGTATGTCGGAGAACATCTTGCGGACCCTTGAAGATGACATTCTTCCCATACGGCTCGCACTGTTGGGACCAGCTCATCGATACATGCAGGATGAGTTGCAAGGCATGATCACTCGCGGGCTATCAACGCCCACATTGTATCTCGCTGCACTGCTGAGTCGAATCGTCGTAGCAGGACCAATCAGCACGAGGCATCCCCGTACGACTTGAAGGCATACTACTAGACCATCTTCGCTAGTCAATGCTTTAGTTTATCGGCCGGAATGGCTGGCGCGTGGGGTGAGGTCCATCACTGGCCCTGGGGCGTTGTACCAAGGTGACTGCGCGAACTGAGCCGAGGCGCCAAAGATCAGCCATGGGCCAGAAGCAAATGTGATGTGACATTCAGTCGTGGCAACACTGGCCTTCCTCCCTTGCAGGGAAGTGCAGCTTGCACAGTACCGGTGAGGTGGGTGAACGAGAGTTCGTCGACCCTCCTTCGTATGTCTTACGTGCCACCTTTAGGTGCCACGCACGTGATTGACACACTCAAGAGGCAGGCACAACCAGAGAGAGGTCGCTGTCGTCACTGGCTTACTCGAAAAGCACGAGCCCGGCTATCCGTTGCTCCCATTTCATGGCGACGTTTTGCGGTGACATAAGTTATGAAGATGTATTCTTCTCGATTCCGCGACTTCATCACGACACTAAAGGCCTCTCCACCAATCTAATCTAGTGCACCTCTTGTCCCCTCAGGTTACGCCGCCGACCCCCTGTACAACGACAGCGATCAACAAGCTTGCTGACCTCATCCCTGTCTTCGGGATGCAAGGACCCTGCTTGGAGCTTTGCTTTTGTTAGCACGATTTCGGACGCTCCATGTGTGGACTTGCCAGTTACTGTTTCCAGTGTCGAGTGGCTTCGGCGAAGCATCGCGGCACCCCTTGCAGTGTACACATTCAATCATGGCACGATTCATGCAGCATTAGGTACGGAACTTGCTCAACAAAGTCTCCTTGAGCTGTGCTTGCAAATACACTAACGCAGGTTGTTGACATGATGCGACATGGCTCGCCCAAGAGAAACAAGTGGCTTGCCAAAGTCGGCCACACATCGTGTACACTTTTGACTACTATGACGCTGGTCAATAGCAAACACGCGCGTTCGGGTCTCTGCATCTTGATGTCGGCCGAACCGGTCGTCACCTGAAGCCCTGGCGGCGATGGCAGTTGGATCCAGAATCAACCCATGATGCCACAGGCGCCTGGCGTTGCCCAGCTGAACACTTTGCAGCAGCTGCAACTACTGCGTACGGAATCTTCCCGATAAATGCCCATCCCAGGCGGTAGGCTCTCGAAGACCGTCGAGAGACAAGAAGAAGCATCGTGTATGCTTGAGTGACCATACGCCCAAGACGGAAAGGCTGCGTCTTCATGGGGACTTGGACAGCAGCTTGAGGCCCCGTCAACCCGCGTTAGGGCGCTGGATCCATGTTTGTCCCCGAGCGCCCCTCACCCCCATCACGAGCCCCTGCTCGCCTCCATCAGCCGCCCAGATTCTATGCAAGGCACAACGAGTGTTTGCAACTGTGTAAGTAAGTCAGTGCTTTCAGTGAGTGGGTGGTCTTCAGTTCACCTCTGACATTATACCTTCAAGCCGATATCCGGGGATTTAGAAAGTGCTTCTCCCGTCTTCCCTCCCATTTAAACCCTACCCAGTATCAGCAGAACGACCGCCAGGCCTTTCAAGGTTCCCCTTTCACCATCTCGTGGTTTCAACACCTTCCAACCTCTTAAACTAACACCAATTTCTTTCGCTACCTGTTCCGCGTGGCCTTGCGTGGCCGCTCATACACGTGGTGTCTTACTTCCATATGTTCAAGGGTTCTTGTCATTTACCGTGCCGTGTTGTCGATGTGTGCACCCGTTACATATTGATTGCCCAGCTCGGGTGAACATTGAAAGTGGAAGATTCATCTCGACCACGCTTGCCTACTCCCTCCTCTGTTCAGAATCATTGGAAGACGAGGAAGCGATCATACATCACTCCCAAAGCATTGAGACTACCAGTGCCATGGCGAATCCTCAGACACACCTTGGGGGCATCGTAGCCTTCGAGGGCCACGACGAGACCGTCACGACGCAGTTGCGACTGCTCCCAACGTCTGCAAATATCCTGATACTACCGAGGCTTCAATGCTATCTCAAAAGTGATATGGGAAGCAGCACCTTTGCCATTATATCCTACATTCGCGACATCCACCATGCCTTGATGATTCGGAACAAGGCCGCGAAGGCGTTCTTGCAGCAATCGACTATCGAAAACAAACGGCTTGTTTTCCTGAACGGAGGAACTGCCACTGCGCAAGCGTTATGTCTCAGAGCCCTGATGAGACACCATACTGACGGCGACAATCTTGAAGCTCAAAGAATATTCGACCACCTCGTTCGGGAAGGCTTACACGGCCTCGACACCCAATGGGGTCTATGGAAAGATACAAGTTGTCGAGGCCCGGAGTCAATCGCAGAACTCGAGGCGCCCACGAGCACCCCTAAACTCGAGGAACCAGGGCCTTCAGATTTTGAGGAAAGTTCTGAGGACCCTATTACCAAGGCCATGCGAGCTGCTGACGCTCTGGATCGCGAAACGGAGAGTCTGCAGCAATCGAATGAGCTCGACCTCACGTTGTCACAACGACCACGATGCAACAGTCTACCCCTGTATGGCTACACTGACAGCTTCAATGATGCTGCACCTTTCTTCGTCTTTGGGGCCCAGTCAAAGACCCCGAGAAGCAGGAACACCGTCCCTAAATCATCGAAAGATATGCTCCTCTCTCCCACGACCCCAAGGTTCGCAGTCACCCACTACGAAGATTCTACGAAAGAGACACCATACCCTGGCTTCCCAAGTCCTGCCTCCCCAAGCTGTGTCGGAGAGTCTTACGGGCCACCAACCGCCGCGATGTGGTCACCCATGACCCACGACTACTACACACCTCGAACGACGACTTTCGACATGCGTTCGCCAGATACCTCGACCTTTCGGGAATCATCGCTCATGGAGGTCGCTTCACTTCGCGGTCTTCATCCACCCCCGGCTCACCGTCGCATACGATCACTTGACAGAATCTTCACAATGACGCCCAAGTACGGAGACGTAGGACCTGATGATCTTGCATCAACGCCAACAGCAGTGGCAACTCCCACACCCCGTGCCGAAACTTTCGGCTATGCGTCGATCAAGTCCGGAAGTTGGGGAGCTTCCGAGCTCAAAGACAACCTTGCTGCCCACGATGGCGATTCAATCAAGGCAGCGAGAACAGTAACAATGAGGCCAAGCCGAGGCACGATCATTTTCGATCCCGTACCCAAGGACAAGAAGCGCCGCACTGTCCAATCTGTCTATGTTGACAAGGGGACTGATGCAGCAGTTCCTGCTCCCGTTGTGCCGGACTTCGAACCACTCTTCACCATGGAAGAGGATTTGGTGCTGCATATCAAGGACGAGATCACTGATCCTGTGCTTGAGTGGGCTGTGATGGCCTTCAGAGAAGGGCTTGCCCCGGTTGGAACTCCGGTCAGATGCCCTGTTGAGATTACGAACGCACACACCGTGAGGACGACCACAGGACAACAGCAATGCGAAGTCATCGTCAAAGAAGAGCCCCGTCCAGCCACCATGGCCTCCCCGCCCATGGAAATTGACGAATACGACCCATTCGCATATACCCAACCTGCACGTCCCGCCTCTCAACGAACTTCAACGATCCCGCGTGTTCCAATTGAACGACCCCCTACTCCCGACAGGACACCGCCGCCATCGATTGCAGAGAAGCAAGACAAATTCCGAGACTTCAACATTGCAGCTCAGCAGACAGCTGTTACTGTACAAAACTCCCTGAGGTCCATACTGAATGGCTATTTCCCGCCCGAATCACAGGGCTACAGACAATTTCACTTTTCCATCTTGCCAGAACTTGAGGGACTTTGGGAACCTATCTTTCGGCAAGCCGAGCCGGGTAGTCCACGTAAGAACAGGCGCCGTGTCGACCAAGTTATCTGTATTGGCTCCCAAAAGGATGTGAAGCGGGAGTATGCTATGTCAATCATGGGCCAGTTGGACAACTTGGGCAAGAAGAGGTCGGGCTTGAGTCGTAGCGGTCGACTTGATTTCAGGTAAGCCTCACAATTGTGTTGCCATAAGAAAGAGGACTGTTGAGCTAACCAAGTGCTAGGTATATTCTTGCGGCGGCAATCCAGACTTTCACGGCACAGCCGTTGACAAACCAAACCACTATCAACCCTTTCAATAATCCTTATATCCTCGCCACGCTGTTAGTTCCTCAGCTCGAGACTTATTTGGCTCTCCATCCTGAGGTTAGATACCTCATTTTGGAGTATCCTCCTGAGCATCTCGGGACCGTCCTTGCTATGCAGAAGCTAGTCGGAGTCGACATCATGAAGGTTGCGCAAATTATCGACTCTCGATCGGCTGAGACTCTTCCGTTCACGCATATTCGTGGCGTGTCTATCGGCAGTCATGCCGGCCGAGGCAACAACCCTACCGTTGCACCGCGACCGAGCCACGCTCACTCAGCATCTATTGCTGAGGCTCATCTTTCCAAAGCGAACTTCCTGCTTACTTCGAGCGCCTCAGAAGCTGAGGTTGCCACCTTTGTGTCTACAGTGTCGAATATTCTGTCCGACGTTTCGGACTTCTATATCCCCGAGGCACCACGAGCAGCAAAGAAGCCCTCACCACGCAAGTCCAAGCCTGCACCTCTGCAGAGCACTTTTACGGCCTTCCCCAAACAATCCATTGCTATTCCTTCTACCCCTACCACCCCTATCCCTGGCATGGCACTCAGGGCCTCCTCTCCTACTGCATCGACCCGAGCACCTTCGGTCTCGGACACGCTCAAAACAGCGAAGTCCTCCAAGAGCAAGCTCCCTTCACACTCGCGAAACAAGTCCAAGATATCCCGGCGCGGCAAACAAGCGGCTGATGCGTCTTCAACTTACACATTCGATCCCGCTGAAGATAGCGACTATGATTTCGAGGAGAGAAGGCTTATGCCGCTCTTCCTTCAGAAGCCAAAGCGTCGAAAGGGTGACAGCCGAAAGGCCCTCAAATTCCTTGGCCTCGCATAGATGCTTGGCATAAGCGTTTCTTATCATCACATTATTACAGCCAACTACCGGCCGTTCTTTTACAACCAAAATTGCTTCACATAATACATCACGAGTCACGACCACTAAAACTAGCACTTCAGCTTACTGCTTCAGCTTACTCCTTTCCTTAACTTCCATCATTCAACGTCGAAGTCTTTGCTCTCATCGACTTGCCGGATTTCTTTTCCTGGATCTTTTCTTTGTGTTTCTCGGATTGTACGTGGCGTTTGGGCCTGGATTTCTGGGCGCCCATTCGGTCAGCCTCAATGACCATCAAAAGGAGAGAACAAATTGTTTCGAGGGCAATGAGTAGACAGCGAAGGAGTAGTGAGACACTATACAATCAACAGTCACAATGTAATCAACTTCAGCAACGGTCTATATGATAACGAGGCGCCAAATGCGTTAAGGAAAGCCTGGTCACTGTGCCACTATTATGACCTGACGTGCGAGATGATTACGGCGCTTCGTCACCTCAATCTCGAGTAATCCAGCATCAGCATTCATGGAAACTACAATTAGACCTATCAGCTCTCCCCAGATACTACCGGATCTACCGCCAAGCCCTCTCGTCTGTCGTACCATGAGGAGCATGTCGAGGACTCAAAATGACCAAAATGACCAAAGTGACGAATATCATGACTAAGTGAAGAGAAAGACCACAAGCCAGAAGGGGAGCTGCCTGACTAGGCCGAGAACAGGAACAAGCCGGAGTCGAGACATTGTGGACTGCTTTCGGTCGAGCTCTGCGCGGTCGATGCAACTGGCGAAAGCCTGATCTTGTCGTTCGAGATCTCGATATCGTTGCCGGCGCCTTACAATAGGGATGGCAGCCGGGGCAGGACGATCGGCCTATCGTGGTCGTGGCGGAATTTCGAGATAATCCATGCCACCTGACACCCTCCCAATCCGTGCACAAGCGGAACGAACAGCAGACTAAGCGAGTGATCCAAATGCGGTCTATGCGCGGAGAAAGAAAAGACACAGAAGACATGGAAATAAAGTAAAGGGAAGAGAGCCAAAAAATAAGGGCCGAATCTTGAAAAGAAGTGCAAACGTAAAAACAGTCCAGTCATGATAAAGCTCTCTCTCCTTCTCGTGAGCCCTTCCCGAATCGCAGCTTCCCGGCCGAGGTTCTTGCCTTCCTCTCATCCAGAAACTGACATGCTAAATCGCGTTCCACCAGCCTGTTGCAACGCTGCTTCAGGAAAGTTCATGTACACCTAACACCCAAGCTTAACAGCAGCTGTTGTTCGAAGAGTTGCCAACGCCCTGCCCTTGGCCAACCTGGACGCTAGGCTTGGTGTTGTTGGTTGCTGTTGTGCCCATGCGCTCCTTGATCTGGCGTGCCATGGTGAGGAAAGCTTGCTCGACATTGCTAGCGTTCTTGGCGGAGGTCTCGAGGAATGGGATACCGAGGCTGTCGGCGAATTCCTGTGGCAGTTGTCAGCGTCTGATGTTGACTCCAGGATGGCTGCCTAATCTCGAAACCACAGCTTGCTACCGACAATGGACTTACCTTAGCAACGGTATACTCGACAACCTTCTTGTCGGACATATCGCTCTTGTTGCCGACCAGCAGCTTGTTCACGCCCTCTGTGGCGTAACGGTCGATCTCCTGAAGCCACTGCTTGACGTTGTTGAATGAGTCCATATCGGTGACATCGTAAACGACGCAAATGCCGTGAGCGCCACGGTAGTAGGAAGAGGTGATGGTGCGGAAACGTTCTTGGCCGGCGGTATCCCACTATGCGGTGTCAGCTGCCTCCGTAATGTTCAAGAATGGTCTCGTGACACTAGGCTGGCGGTGAGGGTCACGTACAATCTGGAGCTTCACGGTCTTGCCATCGAGCTCGATCGTTCGGATTTTCTAGACAAACGGCGTTTAGCAATTTGCGGTTGGTTGGTATCGTTGCGGCGCATGTAGACGTACGAAATCGACACCGATCGTGGAGATGTACGACTCAGTGTATGTGTCATCGGCGAAACGGAGCAGCAGACAAGACTTTCCAACACCGGAGTCACCGATGAGGAGGAGCTTGAAGAGGTAGTCGTACCTAGACGCGTGTCAGTGCCGGGTCGAGGAAGAATCGCAGTCGCTGGAACAGGAAGCGTAGGCAAGGCGGAGTCGAGTATCGCGAGTGTGCACGGGGGAACTCTGGGACAAAAAGTTAGTAATTGCGCGGTCGATCATCCAGGGGCCCGTCAAACGACGCTATCGCGGGACGGAGTTTAAAAGGACGTACTACTCGGGGTTCATGATGGCGGACGTCGAGAGAGCGGCGAAAAACGTGAATGAGGGAGCGAGTCGAAGAGAAGGCGTGTAATCGTGGGTGGGAAAGTCAGGTTTGATGAGGGCGGCGGGCGGGATGGAGCGTCGTGATGATGGCAGGTCAAGTGATGGACTGGGCAGTGAGATGGTGGAAGTGGTCGTAGTACGTCAGGAACCGACGCTGAGGCGCACGGCGCCTGACACGTGACTTGATTGTACACCTGACAACCGAGAGTTGGCGCTGTGGCTCTAGTCTACACGCTGTACCTTTGTGGTGGCAGCAGGGGTGTTTGCTACATCTCAGCGCAGCGCAGCGGCAAACTGCGTCTTTGAGACAGTGTTTGACTTCTCGACTTCATTTGGAGCCATTCCGGCCTTATTTGTCCATTGCGAATCACGTCCATCGCGATGAAGTACTTCCGGGATGCAGTGCGCGATGACCGCCTAAGGCCTACGATGACCATGCCCACACTCTCCAGAGGCTTTTGATCGAGAAGCTGGAGTGAGCTTTTCGCACGACACCCGTTGTCCAACCCATGGATCTCGGTGCATGTGATCACAGATATGGTGTTCTTTGTCAGGCGTGTCTCTATGGTCAAAGCGGCGACAGCCACGCCTGAGCGGGCACGATAAGTACCTAGGTAGTGTTCTTCCATTTTTTGTATGCTCAGCTACCAAAGACGGTCAGAGCATTCTTGATGAACCAGTTCATCCCCTCAGCACGATAGTCATCCCATTCAGTGTTGCTGCCTTCGAGATCGAACACAATGTTCTGACCAGCACCACCGCCCGCCTCAGCGTCGTACCCCGGCCAGGCGACGTCTTTGCCATCTGAGTTCGGATCGACGCCTGCAAAGAAGTTGATCCATGCTTTGTTCATAGTGCCCGAAAGAGCCTTGGCTTGTGCAATGTACTCAGCGTCATCGCCACCGAATGGGTTCGTGGCGTATCCAAGGCCATTCAAGTTGTTGAAGACGAAAGCGACCTCATGGAAATGAGTCGATCCAATCAGCGAGTTGCCGAAGACCTGCACGTCAAAGCGGTACGAGTATGACTTAAGGCCATGCTTAGACCATGCTAGGTTCGCCCGTCTACGTGCATATTGCATCCAAAGATCGCCGAAGAACGCAGCGCCACGACGGAACTGCAGCCCAAGGGTTTCTGCGTACTCGTCTCCTGGCTGGATAACGTGCGGCCACATATCGAGATTCGGAATGCCTACACGTTGAATATTCGGGTACACGTACATGACCTCGTCGATCAGCTGGTCAATAGTCTTGCCCGTGTTCTCCGCAGCCTGGGGAGGGAACACATTGCGTAGTGCGAATCGCATGTCTTCGTCGGAGTTGATGCCTGTGCCATTCGGTCCTCTCTTCTGGCCGAAGTTGCCAGCGCCTTCATCGGTGTTGGTCCCGATGAGGATCGGTACCTTAGCAAACTCGCCTCGTTCGAGCTGGTTGGAGAAATAGTCGCTGATGAAGTCTCCGTCCAAGACTGGCGGCCAAGTGCCCGGTCCGTCACCCGTATAATTGAGCGCCTTGTTGATGTCCTCGAATGGCAGAGCTCGGAGACAGTCGAGTGAGGCCGGAGTCCCCACGAGATCAGCGCACGATGGGACGCGCTTCACAAGAGTATCGTATGTAGTTTGCTGGGCCTTGGTAGCGTTGAGTCCTCCAGGTTGACGCCAGATCCTGTTTGTTTTATGATCAGTCCTGTGCACAAGGGAGAGCGGCCTGGAGCTGTGCTTACATGGATCCGAAGCCTGACTGCGCAGCAGCACTCCTGAACAGTCCACCGTGTTGGCCTTTGTACGCAAAGACTTGCGCAGTGACAGACTCAGCACCGGCCGACTCGCCGAAGATACTGACAGCATCCTTGTCGCCTCCAAAAGCCTCGATGTTCTCATTCAACCACCGCAAAGCGAGGCGCTGATCGCGGAAACCAATGTTGGTCACACCAGCATCCAGCGCCTCCTTGCCATTCAGAAAGCCAAAGACAGACAAGCGATAGTTGAAGCTCACACCAATGATTGGGGTGCCTTGCGCGACAGAGTTCTCGACGAAGAAGCTCATGTTATACCTTCTGTCGGCGGATCCTCCGTTCGTCAAGCCACCGCCGTAGATCCAAGTCGCGACAGGGAGCTTCGCATCCTTCGGGATGCCAGCTGGCCGGATGACATTGATGTATAAGCAATCCTCGGACTCTTCGTAGCCGATCTGATCGGCGCCGTAGCCGTAACAGTGCTTGGGATATTCGATAGCCGGCCGCTTGTCATGCCACTTCGAATCCAAGCCCTCGGCAAGAGAGAATCGTTCAGGTTTCTATGTGGGCCGTTGTCAGCTATGGAATTCGATCTCAGGGACTCCTGCGATCGCAGATTGAGCCGATGGATTGGCTCACCTTAGCAAAGGGCATTCCTAGGAAGAAGTCCTGGTTGAACTCGGAATTGTGCACGCCATAGTAGGTACCATTCTTGACCGTCACGGTCGGCTTCGACTCGCAAGCTCGTCCTTCTGCGAAGCTCAAAAGACCGAGACCTAAGCCTGCGAGAAGTTGCGTAGCAGACACCATAGTAGCTTCAAAGAGTAACCTCACGTCGTCTCAGGCTGTGCTTGAAGTACAAAGCTGGCCAACAAGCGACAGCCAATTCAAGAGCTCCTTTGCCCCAGCTTTATACCTCCCCCGAGTGTATACATTACCCCATCCTGCACGTCACATTCATAGCCGGGATCGGACGCGACCTCAATGCGGGGAGGAGCCGACATTCAATTGCGCTACAGCCGGAGAAACACAGTACCGCCTGGGGTTCGCATGACTCTGGTGTGTTGGTGATCCGATCTGGCGGGACCATGATGGTTTTCCCGCGAGTATTGTCAATCATCACCTTCTTCATGTAGCTTAGCGGGGCCGGTAAATTGCAACGGCATCGCTAAAGCAAGGATGATGAAGATGGGTACTGGGATCCGGGTTGGAGTCAGTGGTGAAGGCATTCCGACCCATACGTCCGGACGCGGGGTTGCTTCGGTCTATCACTGCAGCTTCGGCCCCATGAGCCAGCTATAGCTAGCGTGTCATCAGAGAAACTGCCATCACAAGCCCGTCCCATTAAGAGATGGGATGGCCTATTAACTTGATGGGCTTCCCAAACCCTCTTTCAAGTGAAGATGAGGAGGACTTATTAGCCTAAGCAGAAAGACGCTTCTCATTCGACCTTGAGCTAGGCTAGAAGTGGCTATTAATATGGATCTAGAAAATATCTCAGCCAATCCCGACGGTGGAGTTTTCTAGGTAAGATCATATACAATCAACATGGTTCCTGGTCTGTAGGCTATATGGCCTGTGGCAAGGCTTTATTTGCTTAGACAAAGCCATGCCACATGAGATAATTAATCGTCCTTGTCTATTTGTTTCTCACTGAAGTTTCTATACTCGATTCTCGAAATTCCTTGACACAGCACTCAGTGCAGGCC